>CAOJBJ012328948.1:0-14467 GCA_948291685.1 Euphorbia celastroides | reverse complement strand
CGATCAGTTCTTGTCGCCGTAAAAAACCCCAACTCCACCGATCGTTCCTCGTCAATCGCCTTTTGCAACTACGCCTTTCAGTTCCTCGTCAACTGCCTTTCACTTATTTTCTAATTGGGGATTCTGGAGTTGGGAAGAGCAATTTCCGATTCACTTTTATCTCTAATAAATAAGGGTGCTCGGGATATTTAATGTCTCTAATATGATTTAAGAATGTCAAGAAAATACAGTCCAATTACATTGTTTTCCACAATACAACTCAAAGATGAATTTCATGTTCATTGTTTTACATACTAGTGAGTTTATGCTAATGATCAAATATTGATTGTGGAGGATCAGAATGAATAGTGTCAATGGGTGTAAGATGGCTGGTGTTAATATAGAATTTCCGATTATTAATTGATAAGTTTTATAAAATTAATTGATAAATACTCATTTATAAGATAATTAAATAATAACCATTAAAAATGGATAAGGGCAAAAAAAGTAATTTATGACGCAATTATTTTTTTTATAAATAGATAGAAAAACACAAACTCAAATCAATAAAATGAAGTAAAAATGCGTTATGGAATTTTAAAAATTTGAAGTTCAAACTCCTTAATCAATTACTTATCTTACAATTGTGCAATAAATTACTAGGGAAGCAACGAAAAAAATTACAGAAAAATTGTATAGCACTTGAACATTGAGAAGAATCACCTAAATAAACCAAAATATAGGTCCCCCCACATACCCCACAAACAAATACGAATTCAAAAAACTCCACCAATAAAAAGTTTAAAATTAGCGATTTTTGCGAATAATAGTATAAAACGATCTACCAGAAATTCTACTTGCAGTTTTGTATGTTGGGGTTTTCAATTTGACTACAATTAACACATCTAATATTTTACTATAACCTCTTATTTAACCAAATTATTAGATAAGAAAACACATACTTTAATCAACAAAATGAAGTAACACATGCATTATGTTTATAAAACTATGTAAATTGAACAAATTTTCCAACACTACAAATGATAAAATAAAATCAATGACAAATAATTGTTTAACATATCTTTTTATCTTGTAAGACCAATCCAATAGTAAATATTGATTTTTGGCTTATTGTGTTATGAAATTGTCTTCAATTTTACATGTTTGGGCTAATATCAACCATAAAAAATGTTCTGAACAGTAAGAACCTCTAATTTTCTGCAAGAGTAGATATTAAAAAATCAATAATGCAAATATTAATTAAAATTTGTGTTGATATAACGAAAACCTATTAATGAAGAACAATATATGAAATATAGAAATTGTAGAGTGAACGAATATTAACAAAAGCTTTATCTATTTAGAATGAGAAGAAGAAAGTTGATTAAAAGAAAACCTATTAATGAAGAGCAATATATGTAAAATAGAAATTGTAGAGTGAATGAATATTAACAATTTACTTATTTAGAATGAGAGGAAGAAAAAGAAAATTTTTTGCTAACATATATTCTTAAATAGGCCTATATAAAAAAATTAAGATACTCATTGTAACTAAAAAAATATAAAATCTTTAAAAATAAAATTAAATTTGATCTATTATAAAAAAAATTTAAAATTTTTGGTGACATCCCATACTTTTACGTAAAATCAATGGGAATATATAATATTTTGCTGCATTTGACTTTATTTAAAATTTTTGGTGTGAATTTTAAAACAATCCACCATCAATTTTTTTTGTTATTATGAATTTTAAATTTTAGTTAATATTCTTAAAACAAAATCTAAATTATTTTTTCTTTAATTTGACGTGATTTAGAAGTTGTTGTTGTGTATTTTAGAATATTCACAATTACTTTTTGTTACATTATGAATTTTAAATTTTTAAATTTTAGCTATATATTTATGAGCAGAAAAGTAAAATACATATAATCAAATAATTAAAAGCAAAAATGACGTTGGGTCGAGTGGTGCCTCCAAACGCACCAAAGACAAATGAAAGGTAATAACCGCATCGTTGCCTTGTTAAGTTGCACTTCTTTCGTGTTTTCTGACCAATAATATGCTAGGTTGTTGAGGCGGATAATGACGAGACCCTCATCGTCAATAAGCAACCAACTCAAAATTGTTACTTGGCAGGTGTCCCATGCCACCAATCTCAAAGAAGCTTTTTCCGAGTTAGCCGGCTTATCTGGGAGCATTACTAATGACTCGATTTTTCAAGCGCTTCGTGCAGCTATCCCCTTACATGCTGAGTGCACCGGGCTGAGATCTAAGCCACTCAAAGAATTCTCAAGAGAGATGACTAATGGGGCTCTTATGGTAAGATTCTATTGGATGTGCCATATATTTATGTTGTCCACCGACTAACGTTTTTCGATTATTAACTTCATTGTAGATGTTGACAAGAGCCCTCTTTGTTGATGTTGAGGCCAACTCCATTGTCAAATTGCAGAAGAAGGTGGATACGTACAAGCAACAGCTTGAGAAGAAGAAAGAGGAGTGCAAGGAAAAGACCAGCTCGTTGATTGTCACCCAAACCAAGGTGGGAAAACTTAACTAAGCGTTTTAGGAACAAAAAGCTTCAACTCAAACTCATATTGAGGAGCTTGAGGCAGGAAAATCTCAAGCCGAGGGGGAGCTGGGGAAGGCAAAAGAGGAACTTGCCGCCTGGAATGCGGCCATTGAAGAGATTGTGGCGCGGTCTGTTGATTACGCCAAACACGTTTTTGAGATGTGCATAGATAGTCCATGAGTTGGAAGATGAGGTTTTTCAGTCGGTCATTCCTCTGACCTTTGATGATATCGGGACTAACCCTCAGCCCAGCTCAGAGGAAGAGGAGACCCCAATCAACGAGAAACAAGAAAAATGCAATGAAGATGGGGCGGTTGAAGAGAATGACACCAACTCTTCCGGTCAAAATTACGAAGCTTGACTTTTTTTTCCTTTTTATGCACTTTTAAACCTTAAACAATTTTGTCTCTCCTTCAAGAGAGTTATGTATTATTTCCCCTTTTATGGGATATCTATGTTGTACTTTTTACTTTTGTTCATCATGTTCATATTTTGAATGTTGAATTTCTCCTCATGCTTTAGCTTTTGGCCTTTTGCATTGCTCGCACCACCTGAAGATAGCTTCGAAACGTAGCCTTTAGAAATTTTTATTCAAATAATTTATGCAAAGTGACCAACACTTGGTTTGATCATTATTATAAATTCAAACCAGATAAATTTCTAACTGATTAATCTCGTTTTGGTTTAGAACCAAACTTATAATAAATCTGGCTTTATGCCGTTTTAAATATCAATTCTTGGCCTTGCACCATGCTATAAGTAAATTTGGTTGCTCGCTGCCTCAAGTTAACAATTGTTCTTAAAGCCACTTTAGCAATCTTGGCCTTGCACCATGCTAAGATTGTTTGAACTATTATTAATTGAAATGTCAGAGTGAGCCTTTCGCTTCTGTGATTATCCATGCCTTATGCCATTTTTGTAATCATGTGATTTGTAACCGGTTAAATGATACCCTTCCGCTATTATCCCAGTTTTATATGATTCGGCCTGTCGCCGGCTGAATTGCTATCAGTTTTTACATATTCTAGGGCCTTGAACCCAACGAAAATTCAAAATAACCGGATATTACTCTATTCTTCTTTCACAGCCCTGTGCCGACTGAATATATGATAGCCTTTCGCTATTTTATTAATCTTAGTTTTGTGTTGCTCTAATTGTGCTTTAGCAACACTAATTGGTTTATAGCCTTTTGCACTGTTTTGTTTGAGTTAGGCCTTGCGCCTTTGTTATTATTTAGCTTGTTAACGCTCAGCTTAATAGCCTTATGCTATTTTGATAACTTCGGCCTTGCGTCGATTTTATTATAACTCGGCCTATTTCCGGCTGGAATGTATTCATAGCCTTCACACTACTTTAAGTATTTTCGCCTTACGCCATTTTTATTGCAATTCAAAATATTGCCAAATGCATAGAAGTTAGTGAGAAAAGAGACTTTATACATGATTTGAAGGTTGAATACAACGATTTCCTAACCTTCTACAGGTGCCGCCTCGTTAAAACCTCCTACCAATAAAAAAATCAGTGGGAAAAAGACTACTAGCAGAAAAAAAGAGTATGACACGTTAAGCTATCTATAGCTTTGGCAAGAAATATGGGCGCAAATTTATTATATTCCACGTCCTCGGGAGCTCTTTTCCGCCTGGAGTGCTCAACTTGTAGGTTGCGGGGCCTAAGACTTTTAAAACCAAATAGGGGCATTCCTAGTTTGATCCAAATTTACCTTTTTCCTCTCTTGTCTGAGATGCGTTTGAGTCCTTTAAGGAAAAATCTCCAACTTTCAAGCGGATTTGCCGGACTTTTTTATATGCCGCTATGAGTATGCTTGCTCTCTCCCTGCTCTCATCGTGGTTATTAAGATGTACCACAAGTTGAGGTCGTTGTCCTTCTCGCTGTAATACTATATCTGATCCGAGGGAGCTCCAATATCTACTGGTATAACCGCCTCCATGCCATATACTAAAAAAAATGGCGTCTCTCCGGATGATGTGCATGGCGTAGTTCAGTACACCCAAAGGACATTAATTAGCTTATCCGGTCGATTTCCTTTCTTCTCCATCAACCGTTTTTTCAAACCTTGCACTATTGTCCGGTTGGTAAGCTCAGTTTTCCCATTAGTTTGTGGATAGGCTATTGAGGAAAAGGTGTTCTCTACCTTCAGGTGCTCACAAAACTAAGAACTTCTTGGAGGTGAAATGAGTCCCATTATCTCAGATAATGCGGTGGGGAATCCCAAAGCGGCTGATTATGTTGTTTTTCACAAAATCAATAATCCTCTCGGGCGTGATTGCACCAATTGCTTCCGCCTTAACCCACTTGGTGAAATGGTCGATTGCCACCACGATAATTTTCCTTTGCCTTGAAGCCTTTGGCATTGGACCAACCGTATCAATTCCCCACTGCAAAAAAAGGTCAGTCGGTCTTGAGTGGTTTCTACAATGCTTTGGGAATGTGTATCTTCCTTGATTGCACCTGGCATTGATGGCAATGTTGTACATAATCATTCGCGTCGGCCTTCATCATCTCCCAATAAAAGCTTGCCAAGCTCGCCCTTCTCATCAACGTATCAGCCGCCTGATTCGATCCGCAATCTCCTTCATGCAGCTTTTCTAGGATTTTCTTGCCCAGAGTCCTGTCAACACATCTTAACGAAGAGTTGGCATAACTCTTTATGTACAGCTCATCACCCATCATAACGAAGCACATCGACTTCCTGCTAATCTTGGTCGCCTCAAACTTGTCTTCTGGAAGAATGTCATTGCATAAGTAGTTAACGATTGGAAATCTCCAATCATTCTATTCAAACTGGATAGTGAGGACTTCTCTAACATTGTGTGTCGAATATTGCAGCTCCTCGTATGGGCATTCCGGATGTTTCCAACCTTCTTCTCTGGCTACAGGCTTTGCCAAGTTATCAGCTTTCACATTCTCTGCTCTTGGAATGTTCTCAACCTTCCAGGCGGTTCCCTTTGCCTCCAGCTTCTAAATCAGGGTGCGCACCTTGAAGAGGTATTTCACCATGCTGGGCTCTCTTGTTTCATAGCATCTGTTGATTTGGCTAAATCAACTTTGAGTCACTTCTAAAGCACACCTTATCCGGAGCTATTTCCAATGCTAGCTCCAAGCCTTTGATAACCGTCTCACATTCTGTTGCATTGTTTGTCAACAAAAAGCCCAACTTTGCCGCATATGAGAGTCTAATTTTCTCCGATCCTACTATGTACACTCCCAGTCCAGCGCCATTTTGTCCAACAGCTCCATCTATGTAGATCATCCTAGTCTCAGACTTGACTGCCACTTCCGGCTGAAGCCCTACAAACTCAGTAACAAATTCAACCAGGATTTGAGCTTCATCGCTTGCCTCCCTTCGAAACGTAGATCAAATTTGCTTAAGCAAACTGCCCATTCAACTAACCGTCCAGACATCTCGAGCCTTTGGAGGACCTTCTTCAGCGGATAGCTTGTCCTTACGATAATTATGTGGGCCTGGAAGTAAGGTCTCAGCCTTGTTGAGGAGTGAACCAACGCCAGAGCCAGTTTTTTGATCTTTGGGTATCTCAGCTCCACGTTTCTCAACACTTTACTGGTGTAATACACAAGGAATTGTTCCTTCCCTTCTTCCTGTACCATCACGGTTCCAACCGCCTCCTCTGTCACAACTAGGTACAATGTTTCTCCTTCAATAGTCAGACTTAGAAGCGGTGGGCTGGACAGGAATTTCTTGATATCTTCAAACGCCGCCTGGTAAGCCTCATCCCAGCTAAACTTGTGATCCTTCTTAATTGCCTTGTAAAAAGGCATTCATCGCTTTGCAGAAAAAGAGATGAACCTCTCAAGGGCATTGAGACGTCCATTTAGCCTATGTACTTCATTCAACTTCTTAGGTAATTTCATGTCTAATATTGCCCTGATCTTCTCTAGATTGGCTTCTATCCCACACTCCGAGATCATGAAACCCAAAAATTTTCCGCCTCTGACTCTGAAAGTACATTTTTCTAGATTCAGTTTTAGTCGGTAGATTTTCAAGCGGTCAAACACCCTGTTAATATCCTACCCATGAGTGGCTTCAGACTTTCTTTTGATGATAATATCATCAATGTATACTTCAACAGATTCGCCAATCGTTGGTAAGTTGCGCCAGCATTTTTTAATCCAAACGACATAACCGTATAGTAGTATGTACCCCTAGGAGTGATGAATGAAGTTTTCTCTTCATCCTTAGTATCCATGGGTATCTGATGGAAGCCTGCTTTGGTATCAAGGAAAGAGAATATGGCGTAACCGGTTGTGGAGTCAACCTAGTAATCAATACTAGGAAGTGGGTAGTTATCCTTAGGAGTAGCTTTATTGACATCAGTGAATAGGGTTGTAAACGAGGTGGGGATTAACCGAACCCGATGGGTACCTGTCCCGATGGGGATGGGGAATCCCCGTGGGTATGGGGATGAAGAATTTTTCATCCTCGAAATGTTAATGGGGATGGGGATGAGAAATGTATTACTCGCCCCGACAATCCCCGAATCCGAACCCGATTACTCCATTGGGCAATCCCTGAAATATTTCCAAAATTTATGATATTATACATAAATTATTAAGTAATATCCTTATATATTAAACTTTATAAGTTGTAATTGCACTATGTAAAGTCTATATATAACACGTTTTTATTTAAGTTATTATCTTCGAAGTGATCTTTAGCGTTAAAAACTCTTATATTATAGTTATGTTAAGGCATTAAATTAATTTAGCATTGAATTAGGATAACCGTTAGTTTAATATAGTACTAATTTTTTTAAAGTATTTGAGTGAATTTTGAGTATGTAATTTTAGAAAAAAATACCTCATGAATTCTTAATGGGGTGATGGGGAATACCCGATGGGGAATGGGGAATACCCGATTGGGGAATGGGGAAAATTTTTTACCCGAAACCTTAATGGGGATGGGGATGGGGAAAATTTTTACCCAAAACCTTAATGGGGATGAGGATGGGAAATGCAATATCCGACCCGCTAAGCCCCGTTTGCAACGCTATCAGTGAAGTCCACACACATTCGGTAGGCTCCAGACGGTTTCCTCACTAGGACAACGTTGGCTATCTAGTCGGGATAGGTGACCTCCCTTATATGGCCCAATCAGAGAAGCTTATTCACTTCTTCAATCACCTTCTGTTTTTCAGGAGCAAACTTACGTTTCTTCTGCGTAATCGGGTCAGCATCCAGCTCAAGGTTTATACTATGCTTCATTACCTCGGGCCTTACTCCTTCCATATCGTCATCAGTCCAAGAGAATGTATCCTGATGTTGCACCAGTACTTGCTTTATCTCGTGCTTTATTCCCTCGTCTAAATTCTTTAATATTCTCAGCTGCTTCTCAGGGGCCACTGGGAATACTTCCAACACATCCACCGGATCAGCACTGTCGGTTTCTTCACCTTCTTCTACCTCAATTACTTCCTTCATTAGCTCTCCTCCACCTAAAAGGGAAGCCAAATACACTTGTTGCGCTTTGGTTGGATTTCCCACTGCTATTGCTACCTCGTTCCTAGTTGGTATTTGAAGTACCATATAGAGATGAGAGATTGACGCGGCTAAAGCGTACAAAAAGGGTCTCCCAAGGATAACATTGTAGCCAGTATCCAAATCAGATATTGTGAACTCCAGCTCAGCCCGATACTCATATTTTTAGTCTCCGATAACTGTGTCCATCCTCACATCACCCAGAGAATTCCCGGCAAATCCTCATACTTTGACAATTGGGGAAATCAATGGTTGTACCCGACTCGGGTGTACTCCAATTTTGTTGAACACCGGCTTGTAGATCATGTTCACAAAGCTTCCAGTGTCAATTATTATCTTTGTTACCAAATATCCCTCGATGATTGCTTCAATGACAAGTGGGTCTGCATGTGGCTGGTTTACAATAGTCACCTTTCTAGACTCTGCATTAACCTTTGAGTCATTAGAATATGTTGGATCACGCTCCTGGAGCTCCTTGCTTTCTTTTGAAACGGCTCGAATTCTGGTCCACTTTCAATAACTAGAATTTTGCCCTTATATTGCTTCTTGTTTGGACCTTCTCCTTTAGCTTTCTCCTTCTCTGGTCTAGGTGTCTTCCCTGTCTCTTTACTTATCCCTTTACCGAACTGGCTGAACTTTCCTTCCTTAATCAAGGAATAAACCGACACAACCATAAGTTTACAATCATCCGTGTGATGTCCTCTAGCTCTATGAAATTCACAGTACTTCTCCTTGTTTATCCCAAGCACCACTCCGTTTGGAATTTTTGGGAACTTGATGTTTTTCTTTTTCGGACTTTGCTTAATTGTGAGCAGAATCCAGTTCAAAGGTGCATTGAGTGTAGGGTGATCCGAGTAGCTGTTATCAAACTGAGGTCTACTTTTTCCAAAACTGTGTGAAAGGTTTTGTCGGACTTGATCTCTTCTCCTATCATCACGCCGAGGTTTTTCCCCCTCTTCTTTCTTTCTTTTCTGCCAGTTCAGCTTGTCAATTTCCACTAAGTTATTAGCTGTGCTGATGAGCTATGTCATTTTAGTCGGCCTTCTAGCTATTATCTCATTATGCAACTTCTCACCTGTAGTTCCTCTCACCATTGCTTCTTTACTAGTGTTGAAGTCCAAATCCCGAACGTTAAGCGTGGCTTCATTGAAACGCCTGATAAAATATCTCAACTATTCATCCAGTCCTTGTACTATTTCATGTACCTGCCAACTAACGTAGCCAGCAGGTGCCAATTCCATAAAATGATTGCAAAATTTTTCATTGAGGTCATCCCAGCTTTTAATGGATTCAAGCGGTAACCTACTGTACCAGGCTGTCGTTGGGCCGCCCAAAGAGCAAGAAAGCCATCTGCACTTATAAGCTTCGTTGGCTCCGACAATATCCATCCTATTGGAATAGTCATTGACATGAAAGTATGGGCTAGTTTTACTGTCATATTCTTTGAACGGGAGAGTGAACGAAAGCTTAGGCAAAGGCATCTCCATTATTTCCCGGTAGAACGGCTGCATTCCTTTTTTCCCTATGTGGTTGTTGATAGGGAACAACAAATTTCTTCAATCCCTTCTCCAAGTGCTTATCCAGGAACTGCTCAAACTTATCTTCTAATACCTCTCCACCCCGGCTCAAATCTCGCTGAGCATGTTGTGACGTTGGCGTTATTGATAAAGATGGCACAACCCCCGGGATTACTTTGAAAATTCAATCCTCCCTGTTGCATGAGTCCCATCAACCCTTGCAACATTGCAAGTTGATCAAACGTGAAGCTACCAAAAGGGACCATAGCACAGATTGATTTATTCCTGCGGGACCAGCAGTATTTTCTCTCAATCAGGATGAAGTTGCAACATCATTAGCTTCATTTGAGTTTGTTATTTGAGACGGCATTTGACTTGGGACATTTGGCGTCGAATACACACCCTGAATCACCTGGTTCCTTTGAGAGCTAGAAGCATTGAGAAAACTCAATGTCTCAAACTCATACATCAAATTCCTACTAGTTTATTGGCCCAACAAGGGCATGACTTGTCCACCCAGAGGCACATACTGCTTCGCAGCTGCATGGTACCTTAGGAGTGAGTTGCAGAGATCATTCTGCTCCTTTGGTGTTATGCAATACTTGTTTGACAAATGCACCAAACGATCTAGGGCTTCCACCAGAGATGCTCGTGGGGTACGAAAACTGGAGGCCATAATTGAATCCGTTAATGTAGCCGCCGTAGTAACAAGCGAACTGGTGGTCGCTGCTAGTTGGCTCAAGGTGTTTGAGACTTCCGCCATAGAGCTCTCACCGTTTGTGGTGGCTGCCACCCCATCGGAGGATAAATTATTGATTTCCGACATGGTCAAAAATCGTCAGAGAGTAATTGAACGTTGTTTTTCTAAAGTTTTGAAAAATCCGATGAAGCTAAAATTCGCTTTTGTAACAGAAATTAACTCCATGTTCACCGCACCAATTGATGACTAGTCACCGAAAGTAAGCTTCTAGTTGGTCTTCTTGGAACTCCGGCTGTCGTCTCTACCAGAAAATCACAAAGGTGAGGATCGGGGGCCGCATTTGGGGGAACTCTTCGATGCCTAAGTCAGTATGGGTTTTAAAAATAATTTGGCAGAGTAACAGCTAGGGTTCAAGAATCACATACCTTTGGACTTAGGGCTTTGTGGTATTTATAGGCTAACACGTCATAAAGTCAGAATGCCATTAGGACTCGTGTTTTAATTCTTTCCTCTTCTAGCTATAGATCTCTTCGTCCTATAAGGACAATAAATTATTCAACACAATTCCGAAGAAATATGCGGGAGCTACAATAAACTTTCTCAAAAAACTAAGCCACTGAATAGTAGTTTTTAGCAATTGTTTATAATGTACTAGTGTGTTGTTGAACAAAGCATAACACATACTGCAAATTGCGTCTGCGAATTGTGGACTCCTCTCCACCACTCAGTAGAAACTCTCTCTGCAATCAAATTAACTATAAGAGCAGAGTACAATAAAATTTGTTGTCTTTCTAGTAAAGCATAGAAGATATGATAATGAGAAACAAACTACAAGATAGAAAATGTCAAATGCTTATGATATGAACCCACCAGAAACTCTAAATCACTCCTTGGTCAGTAACAAAATGTCAAAATTAAGAAATAAAAAACTGAATGACTTTGAATGCTCTCTTGGCAGTAGCTTTGGAATTGTCAAAAAAACCCGAAAGCTAAATGAGAACATCAAGCTAGGAATTAAAACTGAACCAATTAATCTAGTGCAAATCAAACTGTCGAACTTAGTATATGCCATGGTCAAGCATAGTTGGACACAATGCAAGCACATGCCATGGGAACATTAACTAATGAAATTTCCAAGAATAAACAGAGAAACAGCTAAAACAAACCGAGGATAATTACATAGTAGTTGATATTTAATTAACAATGTTATGATTTAATCTCAAGTTCTTTATCCGATTTACAAGATTTTTCGATTAAAAGTGAAATTGAAACATACACAATGAACACCGAGATTTTTAAGGCAGTTCACCTTACAATCAGGTTAGTTAACTGATTGTAAGCCTACGTCTGCCAGCGGGATTAGGAGTTACTTTATTAGATGGCTCTAAAGGCCTCAAAATCAATGTACAACCCTAAATCAAACCCTTAATGTCTAAGGGTATCAATTAATCTCACACAATCAACAATATAAGCAACGATATACAGAGATTAAGCAACAAACAAGAGATATAAAGCAAACCGGTAAAGACTAGCCAAACAACAGAGCACAAGAACAGAGATCACCGCCTTTCGTATCACAAAATCTAAGTAGTATTGATACTTCCGGTACTACTACCACTATTACTAAGAATTGGGATGTTTGAATCCATCAATATCAACAAAAAATCTACATAATAAAAGGTACCAAAGCCGTATGAACATCACCCAATCATCAAGACATCAACACAACATGGAAAAGAAAAACAATTTCCTCAATCAATTGAAACATATAACATATAAAAAAGTAATTAGAACTTCAACATATACAATCACAACCTTCAATCCCTAACATAAAACAAAACAAATACATAGTAAAACAAATTTGAAAAGGCCCAAGAGTATTCAATATACTGTATTTAAGGTAAAAAGAAGAAAGAGCATTGCAACTTGAAACAAAAAACGAACCTCAAAGCAGGCCGACGGCGAGTCGACGGTGACGGGATGACGAGTCGATGATGATGGGAGACGGTGAGACGACGACGACGACGACCAAATCTTGGGTTGGGGAATCGCAGTTTGAGTGATGGTTTGGAGAGAAAAGAGGCAGAGAAAAAAGACGTGTTTGTTTTGACTTGATTTCTTTCAATTTTACATTGTCGTGTCTTGGAAAAAACGTGTCCCATAAGTGTCCAAGGAGTGTCTGCTGACGTGGCGTGTCCTTCTTTGAATTTCAGTTGTCCAAAATGTTTCTGATCCGTGTCCCTGGCGTGTCATTGTCGGAAATGTGTTTGACACGGGACACTCACCTCTTTTGAAGTGTCCATGCATCATAGTTCTCAGCCATACCTTCAGGTAAATTATTCTTACCTAACAATGCCTTATGGCATTTCTGCTACATTAAAACAGCTTCTAACTTATCCCTCCACATGTTATAATCATTTTTACCATTAAATTTCTCAAATGACACTAGCAATTGACATTTTAGGTAATGTGATTTATAACAGAAGAAACAGAAGAGATACTAGCTTAGAGAAGATATAAGGTGATAAACAACAGACACTACTAGCCTTAAAGAAGAGAATATCTTCAACTCCTAAACTACCTAACAATACCAGAAGGCACAAACAACAAAAGACAGAAGAACACGGCACAATAAACTAAACTACTAATTTCCAGCAATTTAAAACAACTTATCACCCAAAACTAGACAGATATAATCTATCTAAACAGTTCTCTAGCTAACCACAAAAGCAAGCAAGTAAACTATTTCAATTCAACAACTCAACAAGAGATATGAAGAGAAATACATACAGTGAGTAATTTATACTCACTTTCAGAGTTTTTCTTTTCAGTTTATATAAAAACAAACAAAAAAGATAGAATCAGAAGGATATTACCTAACAGATTTATACACAAGAAGTTGCGAATGCTCCTTAGAAGTTCAATTCCTCAAAAGTTCCAGGGTTCCGTGAAAAGACACAAAAACAACAAGTAATCAGTAAATCTTCAAGAAAAATAACAAGAAATAAAGATCTCAAGATTTTGTGGAAGAACAAATGAGAAAAATAACCAAAATCACAGTTTAAACACTGAAAACAGAATCAAGAAATCCTAGATGCAGCAGATCTATGAAATACAAGAGCAGATTTGAGACATAACTCAAAAACAGGGAATCAAGATCAGTTTTAACTGCTCTAATACAAGATGTTATGATTCAATCTCAAGTTCTTTATCCGATTTACAAGATTTTCCGATTAAAAGTGAAATTGAAACATACACAATGAACACCGAGATTTTTAAGGCAGTTCACCTTACAATCAGGTTAGTTAACTGATTGTAAGCCTACGTCTGTCGGCGGGATTAGGAGCTACTTTATTAGATGGCTCTAAAGGCCTCAAAATCAATGTACAACCCTAAATCAAACCCTTACTGTCTATGGTTATCAATTAATCTAACACAATCAACAATATAAGCACCGATATACAGAGATTAAGCAACAAACAAAAATACAAAGCAAACCGGTAAAGACTAGCCAAACAACAGAGCACAAAAACAGAGATCACCGCCTTTCGTAAAAGACAACTGCCTTCGAACACCAAGAACTTCACCGGAGAACGAAGAACACCAGAAGAAAAGATCGGGTCCTTGAGAGAAAGAGAGCGGCTAAGAAAACTGTATCGCAACGTATAAAACCCTAATCCATTAACACGCTGCTTATATATCTCCCGTCTAATCCAAAAACGTTGCGTTTCAATGAGACCTTAGTATTTGTTCCATCATTGACAGGTTTGAAGTGGGCTATGAGATGGGCTACAGAGAATGGGCTTGGCATGAAGATATCATCCTCAACAAACAAAATGACCAAATTTACAAGTAGTGAAAGGAAAATTAAGAATATAAACTGATATAGTATAAGAACAAAATACATAACAAAGCCTCCATTGCTTGTACGATTAGAATCTCACTTGCAATATAAAAATATGCTCATATATATATAGATGCTTGCGAATCAACATTCAAATAGATTTAACTATTACCATAACAAACTAATTAGCAACCTCATCTTTAGGCGAATATATGTAATCAATGGGAACTCCACAGGTCTGAAAGGTACTAAAAATCTACCAAAGCTACAGGGGTTCAACTATTGTGTAGCATGAATTTTATTGACAAAATTATGTCAAAGAACAAACTCAATTGGAGTCC
>CAOJBJ012328574.1:0-11678 GCA_948291685.1 Euphorbia celastroides | reverse complement strand
AAACAGAGAAGGAAAGAATGGAAATTAGAAGAGGAAATATTAAATCCCGTAAAACAATAAAAAAATCCCGTAAAAATGAGATTATTTAACCTTAAACAGTAAAATTATAAATGTTGTTAATAATTTCCTATTATTATTATTATTATTATTATTATTATTATTATTATTATTTGGTTTGTTATTAACCTCAATCTTGTTTTGGCTTGGTTCAAAAATTAATTCCTTAAGCTTTAAGTCGATTACATAATAATTTTATTATATAAAAAAGTAGGGTAAACTTCAAAAAATACTTTATAGTTTTGATCGTTCTCAAAAAGGGGCCTGAGGTTTTCTTCCTTTCAAAAAGGGTTTGTGGTTTTGAAATTTTTTCAAAAAGGAAATAACTTAATATCTTTATTTGAAACATTTGTCAAGAAAAAAGGAGCTATATTATTTATTTCAATACAAAAATTTTCATATTAATTAGTGACAATATAATACATTTCATAAATAAATTTTAGAATTTTTTAAGATAAAAAACTATTTTTTAAAATTAAAGTATGATGCAAACTTTAAAAAATCATGGAAAATGGAATAAACGTAAAAAATTGTTCGGATTTGAATGGATAGTTCTTAAATAATATGGTTTAATTGTAGAAGTTTTGAGATGATTAAAATATCTTCCATAACATCATTAATTTAAATAATAATCCTTATTTTGAAAAAAAAAAATCAAAATTATAATGCTTTTTTTGAAAGAAAAAATCTCATACCTCCTTTTAAAAATGATTGAAATCACATTACAGTAGAACCTCGATAAATGAATAACCTTGTCTAATGAATAAATTTCTTCGATCCCAACTTGGTCTAGTGGACTTAACGAATAACCCCACATGCATTAACGAATAAATATAAATGAAATCTTTATAGGCCCTATGCAAATATAAATGAATAATCACTATATTTCAAATAATATATTTTTATTTATATAGTATATCATGAATACATTTCATGTAATGACTAATTTTCAAACACATTAATAAGTTATATTTTTTCAAATTCTAAAGATATGAATGTACTTGCATAAAAATTATGACTACAGTGAATTCAGGTACATTTAAACTTAATACAAAATGTATAATTAAAAAAAAAAGTATAAAAATATTATCTAAATGAATCATTATTTATTTATTTATTTATTGATAATAAATATTATATTCATTAATCGATAAATAAGTAATCTCGTCAAATTAATATTTTTTATTGATCCTGACGGTATTCATTTATCAAGGTTTTATTGTACGTGTTTTTAAAGTTTACCTTTAAAAATAAGAAAATTAATTTGTGGATTTACATATGCAGACAATTAACCAAGGTTATTGAAATCTACCGGACAGTTCAACCGGTAAAACCGGGAACCGGAGCAGGTGTCGGTCCGGTTCAGACAATTTCACGGTATGAAGGAATACCGTTAGTTACCGGAAAATACTGGTAAACTGGAAACAGCTCGGAACCCGGTTTGGTGTTTTCTGAAACTTTTTTCCTCCTGGTTAAGCTGTTTTTGAATAATCTGATCTTTCTTTTTTACACCTCATATCCATGACTTTCATTCAAGGAAAAACAAAGACAACCAGCTTGAACAATGATGAGAAACCGACCTTTGGAAAATTAAAAAGACACGAACGAACCAAATCAAAATCACCTGAAAAGAAGATAAGATAGAAATAAATTGCAGAAGATAAAGAAAAAGAAGGGCAAAAGGAGAGGAAGGGGTGTCGGCGGCGCTGTATGCTTGATGGGGCTTTTATATGCTAGGGCAATTGCTGTCCCAAATTATATTTTGTTTACTTTTTCCAAACATTGCTTTTTCTACTGGATTAAATTCTTAACTCCAGCAAAATTTGTACAATTAATTTTCTAATAATTTGTATTTGTAAATATTTTTTTTATAGATAAATAATTTATTTAAAATATTAATTAAAATATTATAATCAGTAAAACCATTGATACTACCGGTAATACCGCGTATCACTAACTTCATCGGTATGATATCCGGTACGGTTTTCATAACATTGCAAATAACCAGAGGTGTTCATCGGGCGGGCTCAGGCCGGGCTCATCGGGCTTTTGGTTAAAAATGCCAACCTAAGCCCGGCCCAAGACCATATTTAAAACTTCGGGCTCGGGCCGGGTTTATGAAGTCAAACCTAAGCCCGGCCCAAGACCCGTTAATAATTTTATTTTATTGTTAAATAAATTATAAAAAAAATAAAATTCTATATAAATTTTACATCTAAACATATATTATAGTAAAATTCTTAAAAATTTAGTTAATAATTTAATAAATTAGTGTTAAGATTAACATATAAACTATTAAACATAATATAAAATAAATAAATAAATATATATTTTATTCGTCGGGTCGGACTCGGGTATTTATACAAAAACCAAACCCAGTCTATAAAATTTCGGGTTTTTGCGAGCTCGGACTCGGACCGGGCTTTATATTAAAAGCATACCCAAACCCGCCCATTTTATACAGGCTCGGACAGAGCCGGATGGATAGCCCAGCCCATGAACACCTCTACAAATAACTACATTATTAATTAGTAACTGTATCCGATCAATATTGTGCCGACAGACTACAATCAAACAACTTAGTAAGAGAGAGTGACATACCATGACGGTACCTTTAAGGTATTTTTATAGCTACACATGGCACTAATCTTCTGGTTTTATCCACTAAATGACTTTCCTTACGACTATATATTTGGACTTTATTATTAAACATCACACTTTCGTTTGGACATCAAAATGCATGACTTGTCCACGTTTTAAAGTTAATTATGAATTTCATTTGAAATTAACGTCTAGGCCTACCCCCACCTTCACTTTTATTTCTTTTCCATAAAGCTATCATTTATTAATTATTTCTTCACATAAAGGTTTGATAAATGCAACATCTATACAATTATAGCTATATTCACCTACTGAAATAACTTCAAGGTGAATTTTATGCAGTGTTATTAAAATCGGACCGGCTGGTTCAACCGATTGAATCGTGAACCAGTCATAAATCCTGCTAGTTGGAAAAAAATTTTGATTGATATATTATTTATATTTTTAATATTTTTTATTTATATAACAGATGTTTAAACATAAATTATTTTTAATATGCAAAAATACCATACAATTTAAAGAATAAAATGACCGGTTGAACCAATTAAATCATTAACCATTCAGTTTACTGGTTTGACCTCCGGTTTTAATAACATTGATTTTATGTCTATTTTGTTATTTACTTATGTGATGGATACTTTTGTTACGGAACCGATTTATTCAAAAGTTTAAATTAATAAATAAGACTTAATCTTATTATTTGTATTATTTTTGACACCCTTCCGAACACGAATGCTCTTGGGCTTGAAGCCATTACAACACAAGTTCTTTATATGACGTGTTGAAATTCAATTCAAAAAGTGGAGCTATCAAGATTTGATTACTCGACCTTTAGACTTTATATTATGTAATGGAATCATTTTACCCAAATTGTTAAGTTTACAGGTAAGGTCAATTTTAGTATTTATACTGTTTCTGACTACTTTGTGTGTTATTATTATTATTATTATTGTTGTTGTTTTTGTTGTTATAGTGCGAGTGTGATACATAAATTATTTTATTTGTAATTGAAATAAATTTTTAGAAAATAAATTAAAGTTAGATGTAAATCGGTATTGAATAATTATAAAAATCGATTTTATCTGACCAAATAATACAAAATTCTTTGTTATTAATATTTTTTATTATACGGATAACAAAGTAATGTAGAAGTTCTTTATTGTTATTAATAGGTCAAATGCATTTGGATCCTCTGAATTTGTCCACTTTTTTATTCGACATCCTGATTTTTTAAAAGTTTCTCTTGCCCTCTGAACTTTTTAAAACTTGTTTCTCACCCTCCAGATATGACGTGTCAACTTTTGATTTGATGAAATGTTTGAAAAGTCAAACCAATCGGAAGTCGACACATGACATCTAAGAAGGTGAGAGAAACTTTTGAAAGTTTCTAAAGGGAGCGAGAGAAACTTTTTGAAAGTTCAGGGGTGTTCAGGAACGACAGTAGACCTGGCGAAGTGGGGCATATGCTCTATCCCAATCGCTGGAAAACCACAGAACCCCGGTATTCGTGCTTGAGACCTAGAAATCGCCGCCAATGATGGAGGAAATTAACGGTGACCCAAGGCACCAGAACGATGGAAGAGGAGACAAATGAAATGGGGGAAAAGAGACCTGACGAAAGGCACCGTTTGATTAATTGTTTTAGTTGGCTAAGCTTGCAGTTGGTGCTGGCCCAATATCCAAAAACACTTAACCCATCCTTTTTTCCTAATTTCAAATTCCAAAATAAATTTAAAATCAGTTCCCAAATTAGAAGTCCCAACCTTAACCGCCTAAAATTCGACTTTATAAAAACTGTGTTTTGGAATTAAGCATTTATTATTAATTTTTTTTATTGAATAAGATAAATTTAAGCTGTAAGTTTTTCTTTTCATAACCAAAACAATATGTATCAACTATGTTTTCTTGTTTTACATTTTACTCTATAAATGAACTTTTAACGTGTTTGGCCAACCTATTGATGATTTAAGTCTTATTAACTTTTATGCTTATTTAGTGGCAACTTTTATTTTGCTACTTTTTGATCAAAAATTATGGTTGGGGATTGACAATTGTCGGTCAAAATGCTCTACCCCAACTCCGATCCTGGCTCCGTCCCTGGAATGTTGGATAAAAAAGTGGACAAGTTCAGAGGATTCCGATGGGTTTACCCTTATTAATATATAGATTATTATTATCATTGGATTTCTAATATGTTTTGATAATATGGTAGGGATAAGCAAAACGTTTATTGCTTTCTGAAAAGCAAAACAACTATATAAAAATGAGATAATACATAGAAAACGGGTCAATGATGTATAGTTATTAAAATTCAAAATATATCAGTTAGGAATTTCAATTAACTGACGTGTTTTCACATTCAAATTGCTAATTAGTTGTAAGTAAACATTTTGAAATTCAATAACTAGATATTTATTTTTATAAGCTTGCGGGTAGAAATTCTCCTCGTGATTATTTATTTGCAGGTACGTGTATTAAATGTAATCTATAAAAAAAAAATTAAATGCTGGTACCAACGACCGACAAATGTAGCGAATAAACTGGGGAAAGGACAAGAAATATTGTATTATTTGAGAGAGTGAGGAAACCACGTGGACATTAAGTATTCAAGTCCTAGTTTTAAAATACGACGTGGCGCTTAGTAACAGTATATATGATATGTCCTTTTCTGTGTGACCAAGAGTTTTGACAATTTTTTTTCACCTTACGAAAGTAGATGATTTAAAATTATAAAGAGTTAATGAGAAATTTATTATTATGAGGGATTAAAATACATGGTTTAAAATTAAAATTTGTTGTTTTTCATAATGTTTGTGACGGTTAAAATAATAATACCGAAGAATATGTAAACAGACTTGAAAGACCATTTTTCATTGGTCACATCATATTAAGAATTGAATTAAAATTAAAACTAAATAGTTACTAATCTATTATTTTTTGTGTTTTTTCACCTTTTGAGTTGGAATGTTAACTAGTAGAGCCGCTTATGATACTGGTCAATTTAATTTGGAATCGGTTCGAGATATTAATGTGTCTAGGTCAATTTTTTTTTTCTTCAATTTGGCTTGAAAGCTCTCAAATTGACTCATATAATTTTCTTGATTCAAATACATTATTTCTAATTCTTTTATATTATTCGTAAGTATGAATTCGAAATGTAAAAGAAATTCTAGCTGTCATTTACTTTTTTTTTTTTTGTCATTTCAAGGTTTAATAGAATAGCATCAAGGAGGAAGGAGATATATGTATTTTCAAAATCAATCACGATTCTGCAATATGTCAACTAGGAAAATGTACTCCAAACTACTAGGATTCTGCAAGCCTTAAATTGTCATATACTTCAATGGATTTTCAAATGATTCTCTCTCATCTCGCTATATATGTCTAAAATATACCTCCAAGTCTTGAATTGTCATATGCTAACTTTTGATTGAGAAAAAAATAACATCTTTGAAAATTCAAATTAATTAGAAACTGACACATGTCGTTTATCGAACAAATTGGTGCGTTTTTTGTAATTTAAATGGAACAAACTTGTATAATTTGCATGTTTAAGGAGTTGACAAGAACATTCGAAAGTTTATTAGGCAAACAACTATTAGAAACAAGTTCAGGGTCTTCAAATATATGTGTGTGTCATTTTTATAAAAATTATGACCCTTAAAATTTGTAGACTTGTATGTGGTTATTTTTTATTAAAAAATTGTAAAATAACCTAAAACCTAAACCCAATAACCAATACCTAGCCTTATATTCACAACTAGCTAAACCCTATAACCCTAACCCCCAGCCGTCGTCGACCATCTTCTCCGGCGAAACTGGAAAATTATCTGCCGTCGAACAACTTCTCTAGTGAAACCATCTTCTCTGGCCAAAACCCGCCGTCGGCCAGCTCTCCTCTCCCTTCCCCCACTGCTCCTCTCTCTCTCCTCTACTTTCAACCCCCGTCACCGACCACACTTGATTCTAAACTCCTCTTCCTCAAGCAAGCATAGAATACTCATACATTATTATTTTTAATTTAAACTAAATAATTTCAAGTAATCACATAGGTAATTGGGCTCTTTTTCTATGGAAAATAGATGAATTTTTGAAAAACATAATTGTCATGAAATATCTTTGAAAAAAATTAATTATTTCAAAGAAATAACAACTAAGATGATTTCTTTTCTCTATTTGTACACAAGCACGGACCCCCTTGATTATTGGAATGAGCTTTTTCCCCTTTCTAAAAAGAGGAGTTTCTAAGATAGATTTCATATATTTATCCAATTATGAAAACACTTTCAGACGATCATGATTGATAACCATCAGTATAAATAGACTTCCATTACAACATATTCTTATAATAATTTATAGGTTAACATTTAGGAAATAAGTTATAACGGTTCATCTAAATATGATGTATGGATCAACAACAAAACACAAAAATAACTCTTACAAACAAACCAATATTAAAGAATAGTATCATCCACAACAAAAGAAAATAACTGATTTTAGAATGTCCATTATAAGAAATCAAATTCAATATAAATAACAGAAATTAATCATTTTTTGTCTATAGAATAGAAAGAAAAAATGTTGGGAAGTAAAGCAGAAGCGAGCATGGTAATAGTAATGCTAATGACAGGAGGAGCAGAAGGTTGGAGTTTATGGAATGTAGTAGAAGTAAATAAAGGCAAAACAAACATGCAATGTTTTAACAATTGTTTTGCTCAATGTATGTCTTACCAAGGAGCCTCTAGTGTCGAATGCACTGATAATTGTACTCCACCCTGCACTACCAAACGTTTTTTCGGTTTTCATGCTATAGAGCCGCCCCCCGAATCAAATCAACATGCACAACAACCGATTCCACAGGAACTAGCACCGAATCCCGTGGAACATAAACCATACCCGTGTATGTAATTAGATTCATTTTAAATGCTTTTTCTTCTATGTAATACGGAAAGATTCTGGTAGCGTATATATGTAAAATCATACAATTTTGTCCATGACTATACTCGATTTTCGGCTTTCAATGAAGAAGATCATGAAAAGTGGCTTTCAATGTGTGGACCTCCACCGTTAACGTGTACAAACTTCTCTATATTCGAGATTGATGCTAGTCTAATGAACGAAAAATGAGAAGTAAAAACTCATGATTTGCTTCCTTAAAGCCAACCCTCTCCATCCCTTAAATTACGGGATGGACATGTTTCATACAAAACAAACAGTGACTGCGGTTTGCTTCCGCTTATTCTTAACCATAATTAGATTAGTTCAATCAAATAATTACCTATATGGTCAAAATAAAGTTTAATTCAATTTAGTCCAATAAGTAATTTGTTAAATTCAATTCTACACAAACTTTCATGATTTCAATTTAGTTCATAGACTATGTATAATTATGATTTTAACTTATGATGAATCACAAAATTATGTCATGCGTTTAATTCATTTCAAAGCAGGTTTGCATAACTTTTTTTCGGACAAAGCGTATGATTTCAAAAGTTAAGAAACAAAATTTTTTTGATATTAAATTATGTTACGAAAAAAATAATCTCATTTACTTTGAAATAAAAGTTTGCATGTTAGTTAATAAAAATATGTGCAACATTATGAAAATTTATAAAAGTGTTGATATATTTTAATTGCAAGGAAAGCACGCCCACTTGGTACCGTCTGTTTCGATGGATAGGAATATCTTCTGCCTTGCCACCTTTAATTCCTGACTTTCTAGACTTATGGCGTTCGCATTTCAGGACTGGGATTGGTTGTGATTTTTCTACCTCTTTGTGATTCTTACTCGTTCGTGCATTATGGTCCCGGCGGAACAAATATGTGTTCGAGGGTGTGTTCGACTCTGAGGATGTATTCTAAAGTTGTATTTACTATTGTTGGTTCCTTTTCAATTGTACGCGTAGGCGGATAGGGCTAGCAAATTCTGACTTGTTAGTTGCTTGTATGGTTATTCTTTGTATAGACACTTTGTAATCCTCATCTTGAGGGTATTTTATTTTGATTTAATTTTATTGAGGGTGTCGAGTTTTTCGGGTTGAGTGCGACAGATGTTTGGTTGGTTTGCTTCCAGCCTTCGGGTCAAACCAGCGGATCAGTGTGATGAGCATTCCTCTTCCTCTATTTTCCTCGCTTCCCCATAATTCTTCAAAAAAATTGATTCTAAGAAATGTTAAAAATTATAAAAACTTTATGAATTTTTTTCAAATTTTAACTTATGTTTTTTAAATAATATGACTAAATTTTGTAAATGTTGAGTTAATTGCAATAAACTCCATAAAATCATTATTTTTAAGTTAAAAGTAAATTTTCATCATCATTCTGCTAATTTTAAAAGCACAGACTTTTTTTCAAATAAAACCACTAAGGCTTGATTTTAAATTTGAGTTAAAAAGCAGGAAAACTTTTTACAATCACCCCCTTAACTTAATTTAAGTTCTATATTAATTTTTTAAATAATCAATTTATATAAACTAAATTACTACGCTTTGAATTTATTTACGGTACAATTAAATTAAATTAAATTTTGTACGTTAGTATATTTTTTACCTAATCTAACTTTGATGAATAATATAAAATGCTTTCATATTATAACATGAACTTAGATTATTGAGAGTGGTTTAAATATGATCATTATCAATTTGGCCTAACATGTCAAACACGTGCAAGAATTCAAGCCAACAATTCAAAGTACACGGTCCAACGAGTCCATCCATATGTTGATTCTTGGGATTCATCTATAAACTGTAAGTTGATTTCAGCACACATTATTAAGCCTTTGATCATGATGGAGTATGCCAATTTATACAAAGGTATCCTGAAAATTATCTCACAATATCTCTAGTCTTTTGATATTGATGGAATAAACAAGAGACACATGTACACGACATTCTCCTTTCTATGTTTGTTACATTTATTGATATAAATGAATGATTCTTTCAAATAATTAAACTGCTCATTTAAACATGCTTATTTAGTTTCATTTATCAAGCAGTCGAGTGATTCACTTTCTAGTTTGGCAGACTGAATGATAATTCTATCACTTAAATACTATTGTTCGTATATATGGTCATGAGATACACAAAGCACACTCGTACTTGCAATCCCACACTTATAATAATAAATTGAAATAAGTATGAAGACAGATGAGATCTACCTAACAATATCATTTGTGAGAGATTATATATGATTTTGCTATGTGGATCAATTTGACCCCACCTTTGGGTGTGTGTCTAGATTGATGTCTTACTTATTAGTTAATCAACCAACACACGAATTTTATTACTTATTCTTACCCATGACTAATAAAATTTGGGATAATTTTATTACTTATTTGTTCCCATTATAAATGTAACACATAAAATGTAACTTGTATAAATTGGCCTTTAGTTAAATTATACATACACTAGTTTGAATGGAGATTACTAGAGATCGAACTTTGTAACTCGTCCATTACATCAGTAATCTCACAATCTCTAACTTGTAGTTACTAGCACATATCAGCCTTATTCCTGTCGACCTTGTGACCATCATGTGTCAGTTGTAATTATTATTAAGGGTCTGTTTGGAATGGTTGTCAGAGTTGTTGTTTCTAAAAACAGATGATAAAGATTGAAAAAGGCGGTGTTTGAAGGTTTTAACCTTAAACCAACAAAGAATGAATTCGTAAGCCGAACTTGCCGGAAAAATACATTTCCCTAAGAAATTCTCAAGCTAAACTTGAAGGTTAGAAACCCAAATTTGAGAGAAAACTCAAAAGATAATATTTGATTGATGAATGAATACATAAGCTGAAATGAAACTCTATTTATAGGCTATTCTAAAACTAATAAAATGAAAGCATTAATTATTGCTTGGAGTGGGGAACAAGCAATATTTATTGCTTCAAAAACTAACTAATTAGCTCCTCATTAATACGGCTTGGAGTGGGAAGAAAGTAATATTAATTACTTTCTAATTATGTCCTCATCAACAGACTTTTCATATAAAATCATTTTTTTATCTTGACAGTGCATTTTTATCATATATATGAAAAAGTTGAGAACTGTCGAAACAGCATTCTCAAAACTATAATTTGTTACTTTTAAAAAAAGTTTCAAAATTGTGCTTTCAAAGAGAGCAGCCTCAAATAGGCCTAAGTTAAAAGAAATGAATACTAAACTGGTTTCTTTTCCCTTTTCTAAAATGAGACATTTGAAATACATATCATAAATTATTTAGTTACAACATTTCTATACTAAAAGCAAACATAATTGATTACCATTATTATAAATAGGCATCATTTAGTTACACATTCTTATTTTGGTTAGACTCGAATGAAAAGGTTAGCATTTAGAATATAAGTTAGAACGATTCGTTCATAACCAATAAAACACAAAAATAAACTTCTACAACCAAACCATTGGTATTATTAGATTGTCCATTATAAGAAGTCAAAATCAATATAAATAATAGAAATGGAGAAAACAAAAACAAAATCATTCTTCTTTCTTTTGAATAAAAAGAAAGAAGATGGGAAACAAGGTAGAAGCAAGCATGGTAATAGTGATGATAATGATAGGGGGAGTACATGGTTGGAGTGTATGGTCTTTAATTAGAGGAAATCCAGACAAAACAGATAAGGAATGTTTTGACAGTTGTTTCTCAAAGTGTTTGGCTTACAAAGGTACCTCGGGTGGCCAATGTACTAATACTTGTACTCCACCCTGCAGTACCAACCGTATCGGCTTTAGAACTAAAGAAAAGCCAAATCCACATGCGCAACAACCAATTCCACAAGTACTAGAATCGATTCATGTGGAACAATCAACATCGGGTTCTCATAAACCATAGTTGTGCCATGTGCTATAAAAGGTTAAAGTCTTCTATGTAATACGGAAAGATTCTGGTAGCAGTCTCTATGTAAAATCATATACAATCCTGTCCATGACTATACTCTATTTTCCGCATATTAATCACCTTTTTATATGAGGGATTAAATGTATAGACATTTCCCAAATTTAGGATGTTTTTGAAATCAA
>CAOJBJ012326389.1:0-15695 GCA_948291685.1 Euphorbia celastroides | reverse complement strand
TTCAAAATTCGCCAGCTTGTCCGCAACACCATTGACTTTCCGATAGATGTGAGAGAACCTGAACTCGATGGAAGAAATAAAAAGCAAGCAATCCACCCAATCAGCCGGGACTGCCAAGCTCCTAGAAGAAAATAAGGATATTAGTTGGTATCATAAAATCTTGTCTAAACATTTAATACTTGTATGACCAACAATTGATACTGCAAAAATCGGCATAAGCACTTTATACTAAGTTTTGTGTAGTATACATCACCAATAGAAGCACTTTATACTATATGTACAAAAGTAATATAAAGCTTTTATACATCTTTTATACATGTTGTATAGTGAGTATAAATGTCCAGTTAAAAATGAATTTAAGTATATCATAATGGATCTTGTTGAAATAATAAAAATAAAATAAAGAAATAAAAAGGATATAGACTAAACGAAGAACTCCAAAATAGTGTAAACATAAAATGAAAAACAAACATGCTAAACTATTTTCTTTCGAAAGTATTTCTCTTTTGCTTAAATCTATATTCAATAATGAACAGATAACATAAACTAAATAAAAGTTAATGTACCAATTGACCTTTAGTCAAGTGGTACATGCATATTGCTTGGATGGGGATGACTAATAATCGAACCTTGACTCCTTCAAAAATCCTAACTCTCAAAAAATAAAAGTTAATGTAACTAACTATTCAAAACATATTTTTTCCAAACTAATGTACCAAATTCACCATAATTACAAAAAAAATTTAAAATAAATAATCGACCAATTTGTTGTACGCCCCTCCCTCATGCCGGGATTTATGGATTGGTTGATCGAGGTACATATCAACATCTTATTCACATGTCTCGCAAAGGCTAAGATAAGGCGAAATTATACGAGAGTCGGATATTTGGAATATCACGCTCTAGATGAATAGCATTTGTCTATTTTTATAGTAAGTAGAACGAGTTTCATTCATAGAAAATCCGATATGCCAAGCATCATATGTTCATTACAAATTTCCAAAGATGATACCCTTTTGCAAGCCCATTTTTTCTATTTTTATTTTGATAATATGAAATGTTTTTTTTTCAATACAAGTACCTTTATTTTTTATATTTTGCAATGGATAAACAAATTCTTGCGTTTTATGGAGCGCTAAAGATTTTGGGCGCGACAAAAACCTAACATAAATGAGGAAGACGACATTTTGGGCTTTTAGTTCTTTGAAAATGGCCCATTTTCCTTTATTTACTAATCGTATTTAATTTAGGAAAAATTACATGGTAGAGAATAAGGCTGAAATTAATTACATTTATAACACCTTCCTCTAATTAATGTCTTCTTTTATTACTTTTAACTTTTCTATTATGACTCTTCATCTTCTCCAAGTTTCATTTTACAGTGAACATGTTTCTCTTCTCCTTTTCATTTTTCTTTCATTTTTTAACAGATCTCGCCTTCGATCTCATCGGATCTCGCCGCCGTCGTTTTCACCTCAGATCTCGCCGCCGTCGTTTTCCCTCAGATCTCACCATCGTCGTTTCCCCATCGCCCGAACCCTCCGTCGAAGCAATCCCTGCCGCCTCCACTGTCAGATCTCGCCGTCTCCGACCAGATCTCGCCGCTGCCGAACACTGGAACTGCTCTGTCTAAATTCTTTTTTCTGTTTTCGGTTGATCGGTTTTTTCAGACGAGATGTGGTGGGAATGGGCGTTTTCTCGCCGGATTAGCGTTTTTCCGGTGAGTTATCGATTTCCAAGCCAGTATAGGCGGCGGTCTGGTGAGATTCCGGCCACTCCATCAATTTTTCTTCTCAGACTTTGATTTTTCTTTCTCAGACCTTGATATATCATGAATATATATATCCTGAAGGTCGATGGGACGGTGACGGTGGACGGTGATGACGGACGGCGGACGGTGACGGCGTCGGATATATATAAATATATCCAGGATATGTATATTCAGGATATATTTTTAGAATGTGCTGAGTGTAAATATTTTAGCTGTTTAGTCAATGGATAAAATGGTTTTGCTAGGCTATGTGTTCGACCCAAATTCATGTTTCATATTGGTTAGGTCATGTAAGTTACCCTTAATTTTAGTATAGATAGTGGGAAAACATGGGCTCCAATTAATATTTTATTTTAATTAAATTATTTGTTAAGCACAAATGATTATTTAATTTACTTATCTATGCAGCTATGCACCATTGGGATGTTATTCCTAGCTTTTGTGTAGGCAATTTTTTGCAAGATTTAAGGGGCCGACCTACCTAACGGTTCATGTAATGTAACAACTACAATCTTTCTTTTCTTTAATAATAAGAAGTGGGGGTTTTTTCCATTTTGTCTGTTGGGCTTAGCGGCTACCGAAAGGAAGCTTTTAACCAACAGCTGAACTCTTTTGCTTTCACTCATTTGATAAAAAAAGATAAAATAAAAAAAATTTACTTATCTATGCAGCTCTGTAATGAAATAACTTGCACTCTTTAAATTATATTTAGATTTCTCGTGATGTATTTTATATTTAATTAGACAATTAAAAAGTTATAAAAGTTTTGAGATAAAAAATCTAAATGAAATAAGATTTAGGGGTGTTTCTCTTAGCATTTGGATTATGACTTATAATCCAATAATGGATTATAATCTGTCTTTTTGAGAAGCTTGGATTTGGAACTTTTTGTTTTTTACTTATAAGCTGCTTATAAGCTGAAAACCAAGAAAACAGAAACAATCTAATAAGCTAAAAATATATTATAAGCAGATTATAAGCAATAAGTTATAATCCACAAGCTAAGAAAAACACCCCTAATATTATGATTCTACATCATACATTTTTTGTTATACATATTAAAATAACTAATTATCTTTGTACTTCAATTTAGGTCCCCTATTTCAAGCCTTTGCTCATAAAAGCCGTAATCTTTATTTGAAATTTATCAATTTGATTAAAAGTAAAATATGGTCTTGATTGCTATTGGAGCATTTATTAACTGAAAAAACTCTTCTAAAAGTTTACTGGGGTCATATGTATTAAATCCATAGTTATTAAATCGGGAATTGAAATCCATGAATCGGGAATCGTGAATCGTATCGAATCGTAAGATTCGGGCAGAGTTTATAAAATATAAAAATAAATATACGTTCAACTTCAATAATATTAAATTTAGTCAAAATGTGCAATTCAAACATAAAATTTAAACCATATCAACCAAATAAATACTAAATGAAATTGCAGAACTAATAATTATTCATCATCAATGGAAACACCGTCCCTTATACAACAATTCTGTCCTCAATTCACTTTACAATTACAAAGAAACTGACAACTATAGTAATTTACAAGTGTTTTACAGTTAGACTGACAGGTGGTTAGTCCATGCAACTCAAATATATAATGAGTAATTAACATGCATGAATTGAGAAAAGAATACCATACAAAATCGTTTCTCAAAATCTGCTCACCTAGCCGGATTCGAAATTGGCGTTCTCTGGACTTACTCCTCTCTTCTTCTCTTCTAGTCGAGGTCAACCTTCGAAATTGACTCTCTCGGACTCTGCTCTTCTCTTCTTCTCTTATTACTTTTCTCTGTTCTTATAGGATTTCTAGGCTGCTGGTGTTTAAATTGCAATAAAAAAGGAATTTGAAGAGTCATATTTAGCATCAGAATTTAATTAGATTAAAAAAGAAAAAAAAGAGGCGGTTGATTTACCTTTTTAATTAGAGTTCAAGAATCGATCGAATCGTAAAAATCGTACGATATCAATGATTCCGGGCCGATTCGGGCGATTCTTAACCGATTAATTGATTATATAGATTCACCTCATAGATTCATATCTATTTCATGATTAATCGTATCGAATCACCCGAATCGAATCGGGAATCGTACGATTTTAATAACAGTGATTAAATCATTTATATTTCTTTACCAATAAAATTTAACTCAATAATACACATTCTAATATGTAAGTGGAAGGTAATGGGTTCGAACCTTGACCTTTTCAAGGAATTTCTTAATTATTCGAAAATAGTCTATAATTTTTCTCTCCAAAGTTACTTTGCGAACGCTGTGACTAAATTTCCCTAATTTTTAAATAATAATTAACTATACCCTACTATTTAAATGAATACTAATTGAAGTTAATTTTCATATGTGCATATTTTATTTGTTAAATTATTCATGTGAATTTATTTATCGACCAAAATTCATAGTCAAAATTTGTGATTGACATATGATAGACAATTGTTAGCCAAAATGCTCCCACCCTAGCTACATTCCTGACTCCATCACTGCCTAGAGGGGATTTATGGACAATGTAATTTTACTCGCTATTATATGTGATATCTTGATTTATTTATTGCTTGAACATTTCCCTGCACAATTGGTCCACTTCAGAAATGGGCTTCGTTCCATTATTGATGACGTAGGCACGTGCAAGCCATGTGCTGCCTTTCCAACCTCTGATTACATTTAAACGTTTCTTCTAGGCTTTTTAGGGTCATTGACAGGAATATTTGGTAAATTAGATAGGTTTTTTCTGATTCGCAGGATTGTTATTTCATGAAATAGAAGACAATTAAATGAAAAAAATGCAAGATCTGGTACAATGTTTGTTTAGTATCATCATTGCATCTCGTCATTCCACAAAATAACATACTTCTCTATTCAAACAGGTTTCAGTAGTAAATTTTTTGACTAATGCAAATAATGGATTCTTAAATTTCTCCATCAATAGCATTCAAACACAACTAATTTAGATGTGTTTTTTCAAACCTTAGAGATAACCAAGGATCCAAAATGAGATGAAAATCAAAGTACAACAAAATCAACAATCGGATCTAATCCTTTTCCAACACATTGTGCAATTTTGTTTTTTTATGTTGCTTTCATATATTCCTAATTAGCAATGGCATTTACTTTAAAACAAAAAACTTCTTAAAATACCACTTAATATGTCAACTAATTAGGCTAGCACAAATCTGAATGTAAATCAGTAGATCATTGCCATTCTCTTAAAATAGTTGTAAAACTATAATCACATCTTATACTGGCTTAAAATTCTCACGACAAACAAATTAACATTGCCAATAATAAGAAAAACTTCTAAATCTAAATTATAATTACTAATATATAATGCAAAACAAAGGCAGTTCGAACCTGAAATATATGCCACCCAAACTGCTCACATATTACTATAGCATACTTTATTCAATTAAAAGCAAATGAAGTTTGACAATGTCCAGTAACTCCAAGAGTAGGGATTGAAAGAAGTAATTCTGAAACAATATATGACCTTTAAATATTCAACAAAAGAAAAGAGATAAATTCAACAAATTAATTAAAATCTTGCCATTATTAGTACAGGATGGAGTTAGAAAAGTTATATTGAGTAAATTCAATTGATCTAAAATGTAAGCAATGAAATCATAGAAGGAAGAAGACAATGTAAATAGCTAATTAAACCATTAACAGATGACTGTAGTGAGCGACCTAAAAATTACATTAGAACACTAACTATATCTCCAATTCTGTAACAAACTCTCATATATACTGGCAGAGATTGAATTTTCGTACAAGATAATTACAGAATACAAATTCAACTTAAAAAGCAGGCAAATAATTATTAAAAAAAAAAGAGAGATAATTTCACAATATTATCTGTAATATTAATCCATTTAAAACAGATAAATAAGGATTTGAAAGTTGAAACAGCTGGGAATTCGAATACAAAAAGGATTAGTAAAATATCATCTACTAGTATTAAAACTGATCGTATTGTTAAGTTTCACGTTACTTCAAATAAAGATAACATAACAGACTTCTCTATTCACTAGATTTCACTTGAGATATGGTTCTTCCTTCAACAGAAAGTCCTTCAATGGACGACCAAGTCAATGGCGAGTTTGCTGGACTTGGTCCTATTCTTCCAACTCATAACGGTTTCTACTATTCATCCGCCAACCCTTTGGCTTACTTGCCGACTCAAATCAACGATTCTGAAGTTGATGGTTACCTCAATTTCGATGGCGAAAACGGTCAGTATGTTAAAGAAGCTGAAGATGATGAAGAATACTTCAGCAAGTTTCCTTCGGGTTACCGGTTTAAGCCTCTCGATGAAGAGCTCATCGAAAGCTACCTTAGGCCGAAAATTTATAACCAAAAGCTGCCCCGAAATCAAATTTCGGAAGTTCAACTCTACAAATATGATCCTGTTACTCTTGCAGGTACTGAAATACACAAATTTAGGTTTATTGAATTAGGGTTTGCACAAATTTATCATATTATGTTTAGGTTTTTTGGATTAGGGTTTACACAAATTTATCAGATTATGTTTAGGGTTTTTGGATTAGGGTTTACACGAATGTATCAAATTATGTTTAGGCTTTTTGGATTAGGGTTTGGTAATTCTGATTTTCATATCAACTAATGCAGCTAATCACAAGGCGATTGGTGAGAATGAATGGTACTTTTTCACACCGAGGGATCGAAAATACCCAAAAGGGGATAGGCCAAATCGGAAGGCTGGAGACGGGCATTGGAAGGCGACTGGAGCTGATAAGGCAATCATGTCCAAAAAGGTGAAAGTCGGGTTGAAGAAATCCTTGGTATATTACGAAGGAGAAGCACTAAAGGGGGTAAAAACTGATTGGATTATGCATGAGTATAAAGTGGTTGATCTTCCAAAAAGAAAAAAGACTAGCGAAGATGACATGAAGGTAATTAGAGAGCTTTTGAGATGACTTGCATTGATTACTAATGTATGATTATTGTGCCATTAATTTGTTTTATTGTTTCTTAATGCAGCTTGATGATTGGGTCTTATGCAAAATAAGAAAGAAAAACAGACTGGAAAAAACTGCAAAAGTTGTAGCTGAATCTAATTATTCAGAGCCTCCAATTCAACAACAAGAGAATTGTGGAGATTTTAATTTCGGTGTTGGGATTTCGAATCCAATGGAGCATCCTTTTGTTCAAGATCATGTTTCTTCTTCATATACTCAACAACCGATGCCTATTGTACCATGGACGAATGATCCGGCTCATGTGCATAATACTTTTCAAAGTTATGAGCAATATTACAGCAATGGAATTTATCAACAAGGGCAGGAAAGTGGAGCTTTTCATACTCCAGTTGCAAGGAACAAGTAGACTCCGTTCGGTCCTTTTCAGCTTTGGGATCAGTTCAATTCAGTTAAGTTTAGGGTCTTTGTATCATTGTAGTGTTAGGTTCCTATCTTAGGGTTATGTGATTACTAACTCTTTTGTGTTAGATAGCTTAGGAAGGTTTTTTCAGTTAGTTTTCATTGTTTCCGTGAACTTTATTGAAATGAACAGCGTTAATTGCTGTAATTGATTTTTATTATGAGATTTATGTAGTTAATGTTTATTAGTTTGTTTAGCTTTTCTTTTGATTTGCTTAAGATATCATTCAATGAATTATTGTTGGTGATTGTTTTGTTTCGTAGCTGAAGATTAATTGAACAATCTTGCTTAGCAGAAATTTTGTATGAAAGTATGCACCTGCTCGAGTGATTAAGATGGAATAAAAAGATTTACCAGGAAAAGGTGTCCTGCTGCTGAATTTCAACAAGTGAACAATATCCAAAACTTGGGAATTCAAATGTATATTAATCACAAGCTGATCCAAGAGTTGTAGTTTATAAAACTTGAAAAGTTTTTTTAAGAACTCAATATTCAAACAATTGTACACGATTAATTTCAGCGAAACCACCAGAACCCAAGCTGTTGACGAATTCTCGCGTAATTGAAAAGAGGAAATGGAAGTACAAAAAAGAAGTATGTGAAGTCAGTTAAGAAGAAACTTCAAAAAGTTCCCTTCATGAGTTTTCCCTCGGCATTCGCCCGTGCGAAGCGCTCCCGCTATCGCCTAGGGCAAGCCCTTATGCGTCTCGTGCCTACTTGTTTCGCTCTGCCACGGACTCATCAGGAGAGCGGCAACAGCTCTCAACAAGTGGACAGTCCAGCCGACAACATACACTCCTTCATCATCAAGTCCGAGACTAGCGACAAGCTCCCCAAACTCAACTGGGTTGGCCTACCTAACTCGGGAGACATATGCGTTGCCGGGTGTCGTACACCGAACTAACGCTATCGCCATCCCCATTTTCCCCTCATGGCAAGTCATTTCCTTCGGTACGCACTACTGGCACGGTTATGACCTTTTGGGGCGTAACATTCTCCTCCACTTGATTCGCGACGTCCTCGGCACGAGTGAGAAGAGAAGACTCCACCCAAGATCGCCAACGTGAGGTTCACCCGTCTACCGCAGAAACTTCACACACCCTACGCATCGCCCCCTTCCTTCACAATGGAATGTCCTCCTTCGGAAACTTCACTCACATGTGTGCAGCGCTCCGACAAGTGTCCTTCTTCTAGATTCGGGCCTGCCCACATAGCCCTTACTCGCCCTGCGAGGTCCTTCATTTTCACGTACCAGTGTGGGTATGCAGAGTCTCATCGTGCGAGTGTCCACTCTTTGGCATGACCATCCCCGGTCTTCTTCTCGAATACGGGCTGTCCTTCTCCCTTGGGATCTCTTTACCCACACCATGTGTTCAGCGATGGGCCATTACCTCCTCCTCAGCTGGCAGTCCTTCATCCCATGGACTTGCTACTCGCAGCACTAGGAACTTCATCACATGAGGTGTAACGCTTCCCTTTTTCTCAGACATCCGTCTCGCTTCAATGTGGGACTTCACAGATGTGTCGTGCAGTGCTTCTGATACACCGGCTTGCGAGTTGAAACGCAGACGTTGGTTCTGCTCTGATACCACTCTGTCACGGGGTTGGAGTTTGCCCTCGGCATTCGCCCGTTCGACGCCCCGAAGCGCTCCCACTATCGCCCGGGGCAAGCCCTTATGCGCCTCGTGCCTACTTGTTTCGCCTTGCCATGGACTCATCAGGAGAGCGGCGACAGCTCTCAACAAGTGGACAGTCCGGCCGACAACATACACTCCTTCATCATCAAGTCCGAGACCAGCGACAAGCTCTCCAAACTCAACTGGTTCGGCTTGCCTAATTCGGGAGACATATGCGTTACTGGATGTCGTACACCGAACTAACACTATCGTCGTCCCCATTTTCCCCTTATGACAGGTCATTTCCTTCGGCACGCACTACTGGCATGGTTACGGCCCTTTGGGGCGTAACAACCAGCTCCACCAGAAGCAAAGTTCACCCCCTTCACAAAGTCATGTTTCCCAGGCTCGAGATACGGTCGAATCAATGGCAACTTCAAATACTCGGCTACATTTTCATCAAAAAAACAAAACCATCATTAATCAACAACAAAAAAATCAAACTGCTAAAAAAACAACTGTAATAAGTTACCAATAAAGTCAACCATGAGCCTGCCATTACAAAACCTGCCAGTTGGACGGTGAAAAAAAGTTTCACCGTAAGGAGTGAAATTTGCAAGCCCAGTTGGATTTTTGAGGTAATTATTGTTTCCTGCATCGAAAACTGAATCACCAAAGATATAAAACCCTACTTGTTCTTCATTATTCTGTGAATTTTGGGTATTTTTTATGTTACAAGAGCAAGATTTGAGCAGAATAAGAGAACCAGAAACCATAAATGGCAACTTTGACTTTCCATGTTTCAGCTACAGCTTCTGTTTCTTGAAATTTTATTCAAATAATTGCAATTTGGATGAAGAAAAGGAGGGGAATGTAATTGGATTTATATGAGAAATATGGTATATGGGACAAACTAGTTTTTTAGTCTATGGAAAGTGACATTGAATCATTGAAATATGCACGTCTATTTTGGACCAGTCAAATAAAATAACATGAGCTTCACGAAAACTATATCGAACTTTAATAGCTCTAAAAAAAAAGAATCAATTTCTATACCAATATGAGTTTGGCTATACCTTTTCAAAAATGGAAGAGTTGCTTGAGATTATAAGGGCCAACAATTTGAGAAAAATGATCACCAGCCCACATTTGATATGCCATTTGTTGATAACATTTTTCTGTTAAATGAAAAGAATCCCAAAACACAAATTCATTTGGGTTTTTACATAGCTCAAACTCTTTCACTATTCTCCTCCCTCCACAGCTGAAAATTCCTCTGTATTTTCCTTTTCCACAGCATGCTGTTTTCCCTTCCTTAATACCTTCATTTTCCCAATTTTTTCATTTAAATTAGTCTTCCAATTCAAAAATGAAAAATTATAGAAAAAAAATAATCCATAAATAGAAAGATATAATAATAAATTAAATCATGTGATGCATTCAAATTCATCCAATTTTCCTTTCTTCATCAGCATTTTATCAAGTTTCCTATAAAATGTCCAATGTGAAAACACATTAAAATAAAACAGTAATGGTTAGAATTACCTATAAATTTTATCATAAATATTATGTAATTAGTAATGTGATTAAATACTAATATCTCATAGCCTAAAGAGTAAAAACATTAGACATCCATCATAAAACACTGCTAAACTATCGGGCCCATTGTAGCCCATTTCAGGCCCATATAATAAAGCCTGGTCTGCCACTGTTTTTCCCCAAACAAAAGTATAATTTTGGTTTTACAAAATTGAAAACTTTACCTTGGGTAACAAATTTTAAAATTGCTAGTAAAAATCTGGATTTCATTTTTTTTGATTGTGTGCAATCCATTAATATCCATTATTAATCAATCCTCAGTGCCGACACGGCTAGTTAAGTATTAAGTGGCTCGATAATCTTTAAGCAAAGTTTCGACTTCGAGTCTCGTGAATACACCAGGTAATATATTTCAAAACGAGCACGCACATAAAATGAAAATAGTGCGTACCATATTTGGAGGGATGTTTCATCCTTTGTTGGAGACTTGTCTTGAGATCAAAGAGTGAATATTTGAAGCCAACCAATTTGTGTTCCATTTCCAAAAGTAGCTTTGAGAGAGCTTTGTTATGTAATGAAGCTAGAAAGTTAGTTTCTTGTAAGCATTTTCCATTGTTTTCTGGTTTTAGTATTCTCATAGCTGGTAGACATCCTAATTCTGGCACATTTATGAAACCAAACTTTCTTCCTCCGGCCTTGTAAATTTCCTAACAAAATATAATCACAAAAATTTAGCATCTAAAACAAATTAAGCACCTAACATATTAGTCAATTCGTCTAAATTGAGAGTAGTTATCTTATTTTGGGAAAATCTAGTGCTAAAGACACTGAAGGGCTAACAAAAACATACTATGTAATATACTTAACTGAATTACGATAGAAAATTTTTTCATGTTTTACTCTACTATACCTTTATGTAACTCCGGTAAGACATTTCAATAAATCATGGTCATTTGTTCAATTTCTGTATGCAAAAAATCGATAAGTATAAAATTTTCCATCAACTCTCTATATACTTTTATCTAAATTTGATATATATAATCCATTTTCACTTAATTAAACATGTCACAACAATGAGTAGACTTCACACGGTACAAAACCATAGTTGACAAATCAACATTCCATTGAGTAAAATCTAGCATTTAGCGATAACCATGTAGAAATTTAACCTTGTCTACATGAATTAAATTAATGAAGTTCGAGTAAGTGAAACTGAATTAAGTATAAATTTATAATCATGAAGAACTAAACTGAATAGAACAAAAATTAATACTTACTTGAATAACTTGAGTTAAATTGCCAATAACCATTCCAACATAAAGAGAAGTTGAATAAGAATTGAGAAGAGTAGAATTGGTGAAAAAAGGGCTCATGTAATCATTGCTTCCAATGCTAAACAAGTAAATAGCTTTTGATAATCTCAACTTGACTTCATTATTGCTTAATTTACGTCTCAACCAACTCTCCACCTTTTTATAATATCTCAGCTGAGTTTTCAGGTCAATCACCTACACAATTAGAAACAAACAATAATTAATTGAGTAATGATTATCACTAATTCGTTCTTAAGTATTTAGCATTATCTTCATTATAAAAATTTAAACTTATCATTAGAATTGTCAAAGGTTCAGATTACTAAATTCATACATTAGAGTTGTTTTCTAAATATTTTTCCTTTATGTTGGTTTAGTATAATATTTGTTAACATTTTTATACTAATTGTATCGAACTTTTATATTCAGTTAACTTTAGTTTATTACACCTACTTATATGTTAAAAATAACATGGGCAAGATCAAAAATGAGATTCTAAATATGTACGAATTTCTGTCATGAGAGAAGCTACAACCTAATCAAGCTAACTTATTAGAATTTTAAAATATAAGTTGGATGATATAAGTAATTTGTCCTTGTATTTTTAATTCATAAGCAACATATAATTATTATTATATAGTATTTTGCAAAGCTTTTTCATGATATAAGCACATATGCATTGACCATAGAAAAATAATGCTATCCCATTTACATTTGTGTATTAAGATGTCTTTTTTCACTACATCTTTTTTTTCACTTAATTATATATCTGCTTACAAACTGCTTATAACTTATAATTCACTTTTACCAAACATTTTAATCAACTGCTTAGTTGCTACTTCCAAGTCAATTTTACCAAATTTCACTTTTTCCATGCATGTTGAATTGAACTAAACTAAATTGTATACTTATACCTATACTTATTCCGATAATTAGTTTTCGAACTAAAATATTTATGAATGGAAGAAAAAAGAGAGGCTTAACTTTATATGATTGTAAAGTGGTTGCATGAATAATGATGAGAAATGTCAATTTTCCAAACTATATCTATATATATATAGACGTGGATAATAAGGTTTGGATATTTTTCTTCTTGTTTTTTTTTTTTTTTTTTTGTTAGCGTAGTGGAGCTTGTTTTGTATATGATATTGACAAATCAAGCAAAAGGAGCCATGCTTATAGTATCTATGTCTTGCAAATTCAATGGACCCACAAATTTACCTGCTTCCAGACTATGTTACAACTTACTTATTCAAAACTTATATTTGGGTCGACAATATTTTACATTCATGCCTAGAGCTATTGACATCAATTTTAGCATTACATTAAACTTCGTTAATTAAATCAATTGCCAAATTCCATTTCATTCATAGAGAATTCTAGTAGGTCAAGTAGATTGGGTAGATAACAAATCGATATCAGTTTGCAATCGTTTTCTCATATTATTATTTCAAAATATTCATGTCATAAGTTTTCTTAAATTAATAGATTTGAATTTCTTTTATCAAGTTGTTCCGAAATTTTTTGAAAAATAGAGACATCAGCCGAGAAAATCAATCTCAAGATACCCCTAAAGCTAATAAACTTTGGGAAGTGAATCTTTACCTATATAATTTTCGATTATCTACATTGAAATATTGTTAACAAAGCTTAATCACAGTTAAGTATCCTTGTCATCGTATTTTTACATTATTATCTGCAAATAACTATTTCACAAGTTTTCTCAAATAAATAGATTTGAATTATTTTCAATTGCTCTAAAAAACTTGAAAAATAGAGCTTTTGAGAACATCAGCTGAGAAAATCAAATTTTTAAGTTGGCCCTAAAAGCTGATAAACTTTGAGACATGAATCTTCACATATAAAATCTACATTGAAATATTGTTGCAAAAAACTTAGTCACAGTTAAGTGTCCTTATCATTCACTACAAATCTGTTATAAGAAATTCAAACTTAAAATTTCTCGAGTGCAACTCTTCGTTAATCCCGATACGTCTTTAGGTAGAATTTAATGCATAAAAAAGTCGACGATTAGCATAAATACTTACATCTCCTTTAAAAGTTTCAACCAAAGCACCAGCTCCAGCAGATGCAAAATTCACTCCATTTTTGTAATTATGAACTCTTGCTCCTCTTGGTTGAAGATAAGTCGGAATCAATGGAAGTTTTGCATACTCAGCTACACCCAAAAAATTAAAAATAATTAATTCATTACATAATATATAAGTTTGGCTAACTGACATAGCTCAATATTATAAAAAAAACAATATAAAACAAACTAATTAAGGATATATATTATATATGTATCTGAAATAAGATTATAATTATTACCGATGAAATCGGGAACTATCCGGCCGTCGGAAAAACGACCGGTAGGAAAATGGAAGTAAGTTACGCCGTAGGGCCAGAAATTGGCTTGATCAAGCGTCGTCGTATTGATGTAATTGTTGTTTCCGGCGTCGAAAAATGAATCGCCGAATATGAACAGACTGGAAGAGACATGTTTGTTTAGTGTTTGGTCGGAAATTGCAGAGATGAAGAGAAGATGGCAAAGAAGAAGAAGAAGAAGAGAAGTTAACTTTGGCATGGTGGACTTTTTTCGGCATTGAAATTTGGAATTTCGTGGCGTTTAATATAAATAACATTTTTGTGTGTAATATGTAAGCAATTTTTTTTAAAAAAATATGGGATGTGAGTGATGGAAATTTTATATAGAGAGTTGGGTGTTCAGTAAGTCTGCTGATAACTGTTTTCTTTTTTTTATCTGGCATTGAATAAATGGAAGTTTTATAAAGGTTCGGGCTTTTTTTTCAATTTGAACCGTCACTTTATAAAAATAATTAAAAAAACGTGAGAACAATAGAATTTTAGTTGTAATTTGGGTTAGAGTTCAAAATTGAAAGAAAGACCTCGACTATTTGTAAACTTTCTCATAAACATCAGCTATATATGTTTGGTTATGATTGTTTTTAGTTATTTCAAAAGTGGAAAGTTATATGACAATTTATGTTTATAACCTTTGATTCAAAGTATAATTATATCTAATTTAATTTAATAAACTATTTATTTTAGTAAAAATGTAGAAAGCTATTTACAAATATCAATTTTGCTGCTTGTAATCACAACAGTTATCAATAATAATCATGTAATTACCGACCTATATTTGAAAAAAGTGTTGGAGTTTGAATGAACATAAATTGGTCAAACATGTTATGTTTGACTAAGAAAAAACTATTTATAGAAAGCGTGAATCATGCAAAATCTTTGTTATTCTGATTGTATGAACTATTATAATAATTAGGCTTAATGCATCCGGACTCTCTTGAACTTGTTCGTTTTTTTGTCCGGTCTTTCTGAACTTTTAAAAGTTTCTCTTGCCCTTTTCAAAAATTTTCAAAAGTTTCGCTCACCCTCTTAGGTGTCACGTGTCAACTCTTTAATTGGATGACATGTTTGAAAAATCAAACCAATCAGAAGTCGACACGTGGAACCTAACGGGTTTGAGAAACTTTTGAAAGTTTTTTAAGGGGACGAGAGAAACTTTTAAAAAATTTAGGGGGATAAGAAAAACTTTTAAGAATTTAAGGGAGCCGGATAAAAAAATGAACAAATTAAAGTGATCCGGATACATTTGATCTAATAATTATTAATATTTGTGTGAACTAAATGAGATGCCATAATATTTAATTATGTTGGAGTAATCAGACTTTTAGCCAAAAGCAATGTGTACTGCTGTATGATTTATATGTACAGCTTTATTTGAAAATTGATAAGATCGTTTTGATTAAAGAATTAATAAAAGTGTATTTTGAATTCAATTACGTTACCAATAAGGTTCTATAGTACTGAAAATATTCCATCAGATCTTAAACATTGTCTTCCTACCATTCTAGTAGAATAGTTGAGAAAATATATCATTGTACACATATAACACAAAATTTGTTCACTAATATTTAATTTCTAAATATGTTGTTGTTTGTATTTGATAGTTTTGTATCAAAATGTATGGTTTCATTTCAATTGACTTATAATAATATATCTTC
>CAOJBJ012325046.1:0-10196 GCA_948291685.1 Euphorbia celastroides | reverse complement strand
GGTATGAGTCTATGTTATAGGTATTCTGATAGTAAAGTTGTGAATGTTGAGGGTTATTGTGACTCTGACTATGCAGCTGACCTTGATAAGAGAAGGTCAATTACAGGTTTTTGCTTTACTGTTAGCAATAATTTGATCAGTTGGAAGTCATGTTTACAACATGTTGTAGCATTATCCACAGCTGAGGTAGAGTATATTTCCTTAACTGAGGCTGTTAAGGAAGGTTTGTGGTTAAAAGGGATTTTAATTGAGTTGGGTATTAAACAGGCTATTGTTAATATTCATTGTGACTCACAGTCAGTAATTCACTTATGTAAAAATGCAGTGTATCATGAATGAACTAAACACATAGATGTTAAATTGCATTTTATTCGTGATATAATTGCTTCTGGAAGTGTTTTTGTGATTAAGATTCATACTAGTGTGAATCCTGCTAATATGTTGACTAAGATTATTTCTGTTGACAAATTTCAGGTAGCACTCAACAAGTTGAGACTGATGCAGTTTGACTTCAAGTCAAACAGTGCCTCCAACTTCAGGTAATCTCTTTACCCAGAGGACCTTGCAGTGATCTTATTAAGCATTGGGAACTAAGGGTCAAAGGTGGAGAATGTTGGGGATTATTGTCCCTGGGTTCGAGGATCCGGATAGAAACCCAAGCCCAGCTAGCAAATCCATTAACCCGCAATTAGTGATGTGCAAAACGGCTGTGTTTTGTTTGGAGGGAAAGAGGTATATAAAGGCATCAGAAGCACCACAAACCCTAATCTCAGTTGTTCACTTGCGCCGAATTCCTTTTCTGTGTTCTCTCTTTCGATTATGCAACTTTTGGAGATCAAACCCTAGTTTGTAAGTCTCTCTCTTGTCCGTTTGGCTATCAAAGGAATTCTTTATGGTGTTGTTTCCGGTGAAGGTGAACTGAGCCTTGATGATTAAGCTGTTTCCGAAGAGTAGAGGTGCTTTCGTTCTGTTTTTGCCTTTTATTCATTGTTTTTGCCTGAGATTGCGGTGTTATAGATCTTAGCTGGTTCTGATTTGCATAGTTGGTCTTGTAAATTGGATTCTATCGGATTCTTGACTCTATAACATTTTTTTCCGTGGTCTTTAGTGCCCTTGCTTAATAAAATTGCTCGCTCGACAGAGGACTAGTCTGGTGACCGTAAAACGTCATCGGAAAACCTCTATAAAAATCGTTGTGTGTTGTTTTGTTTCTGCAAATTTGATTTCCGCAATTTATATGATTAAGAACAGTTAGATCTTGAGTTAAATCGTAATATAATCACATCAAATTAATTATTTGATACTTAAAATCTAGCAAAAGCGAATGAAAGTCCATTGAATGATCAACTTCTGACCGAATTAGTAATCAACTAAAAGAAAAGCGTCCAGCCAAGGGGTGTTGCTATTCAGTCGGAAATTATTATAGTCGGTACAAAAGAAAACATTACCCTTTACAATAATTTATAATTTCTAAAATTCATATCATTCAATCTCAAATTCAAACAACAATTTGCCTGAAACATCACAAAAATCATAATCAATATTACAAAAATATTAATAAGAAAAACAAAAATAAATAAAAAGAAAAGATTGGTGAGGAGATGGTTGGCAGAAACGTCTCCCCACTACCTCTCCATCGTTTGGCTAAAACACCTCTCCACGAATGCTTCTACATTAGCATGTCATTTTTCTTGAACACTTGCACCCAATTTTTTTCAGCAATTATTTTCAAGGGGTATATTTATCTTTTCTACCGAATATAATAAATATTTCTGACGGTAAATAACAAACCAGCGAATAAAATAACAAAAAAGATGCATAACATATTCCCATAAAAAATTGGAAAACAAAAATCGAAAGCAACTTTGTCTGAACTAGCTAAGATAAGCTTCATTTACATAAAAAGCTATGAATTAATTCTAGAAGATTGGAGATCTTACTAACATTTTTGAAAAACTTCTTAGTTATCTTAATCAACATTCAAGTCTTACATTTTTCTCATGATTCATATTAATAGAATGTGTAAGACTCATTTTTTTACATATTCGTCTAATCTATTATAATGAATATGACCTAATTTAGCATGTCATAAAGATGATTTATTAAAATATTTGCAATCAGGAGACGAAAGCATAAACGCGGATTGATGATCACTAAAAGCAACTTTAAAATTCAACATAAACATTGCATTACATAAATATCAAATCCTACAAAAGAACTACAGTTTTGCAAGACATGTTTGTCACTTTCAAACACTTATAGCCAGTAGTATTTACTATAACACTAGACCCCAAATTCTTTCGAATTGGGAACATGCATTACATTACTTAAACATATACTTTTTCCATAAGTAAATACAAGAGTATCATTTCTTAGTTCCTTGCTTGATTCAGTTGCAACATTTCCCATTTTTAATATAGATCCACCTTTAATTGGTTGAAAATCCTTGAACGGCAAAAATCTTCACACACATGACTTGTTGCTCTAGAATCAATTCACCAAGCAACATCATCATCCCATACATAACATGCCTCGGAAATTAAAGACACTGATTAGAATTACAATTTTTCTTTTATAATTGATCTTGTTGATTTCTAAGATCTCTATATCCACTTGAACCGAAATTGTTCTTGCCTTTTCCAAATCGACAATATTTCTTGAAATGACCAGATTTACCACACTTCTAATTTAGGTTTTATGTTGGAAAACTTATGTTGTTTCCTTTCGATAGAATAATTAGGGTAATTCTCATTGCTCAATATTGCAGGAGATTTGTGTATTAATATAAGTAGGGTTATATACACAATTACAATTGAGTCCCTAAGTAGTTCATTCTATACAAGCAAATCTATATATACAATACTATAATATCCCTAACATCCCCCTGCAAGTTGAGCTCGGGGAGAGTGCATAGCCAACTTGTCACACAAGACAAGAAACCGTGAACAAGTTAAAGGCTTTGTGAAAATATCGGCTACTTGATCAACAGTGGAAATGTACCGCACAAGAAGTTTTTTGTTGTTCACAGGTTCCCTCACAAAATGAAAATCGAGCTTAAGATGCTTGGTCCGATTATGAAATACCGAGTTCGTTTTAAGATACGTAACGCTCAGATTATCACACCACAAAGTGGGGATGTCGGCCAAAGGAAACGAATGTCACGGAGCAACATATCGAGCCAAGACAAATCAGGTGCAACAACGGCAAGGGCACGGTATTTAGCCTCAGTTGACGAACGAGAGACAATCTTCTGCCTGCAAGCGGCCCAAGAAATGAGATTAGCACCATGATAGACCACCAAATAAGCTGCAAGTTGGTAACTAAATAACTTCAATTTGCATCGAGTCTTCCACAAATCAGCGTTATAAGATATTGAAAAATATTATGAAGTTCCTCCATTAGCGATGAATAATATTATTATTTTCAAGATGAAAAGCCTCAAAAGAAATGAAGCTGCAAAAATTCATTGATATAACGAATATCGAAGGGAAGAAGTTTTTTTGACTTCACGCAATGCCCATAATCACGAGCAATGACCAGTGACCAATGTCCAAAACCAAATGACCTATGCCTATAACCATGATTCATGTCTATCATCTATGCTTATCAATCATAACTTTAGAGTTATGGAGGAGTGTTGGAAATAACTCCAAAGTTGAATGAGTTATAAGTAGTTTTTTTTTAATAAGTCAAGTTAATTGTTGATATGATCATTTTAAATAGATTTTATATATTTGTGGCAGATTATTCTACACATTAAATTAAAACTTTTATATATAAACATGTGGTTTATGATGAATGAATATATAACTCTTTTGCCAATTGTCTTCATCGTTCCTTCCATACTTCGATGCTAAAAAAGCCAACATATATGATGATTCAATTGGCTTTATGTAACTTCCTAGTAACTCCATAGCATATTTTAAGCACGTTATCTGAAATTTCCCAGCACCTTCAGAACTCAAGATCAAAGTCTTTGTAGCATTTTGAGTTTAATTGTCTGTCTTTTGTGTCTGCTTGACTTGTTTGTTTGTGTGCAACTTGCTGCCCTCCTACTGAGTTCAGAGTTTAACGACTCGAACCAGTCCAACGAATAATAGTGTTATTAGCTATTTATTTGTGTATTGTATTTTATGATTGTTTTGTATATTATAATCTTAGCTCATTGAAATTTTAAATTTGAATCAAGTAACTAATATTCCAATGAAAAACAAGTAATTACGCACAACAAATCCCAAAAAGAATCTCCATTTTGCCAAAAAGGACAGAAAATGGGACCTCTTACCGTCAAACCAAAATGAACCAAATTATTGGTTAATATCACTAATCAAGCAGTCATTTGTAACAGATATTAAAAATAATAAGAAAAATACAGATGCATAATATATTCTCCAAAAGACAATAAAAGAAAATTACCTGACGCAGATATGAATAAACGTAGTAATACTCATCTGAACTTAGCCAAGACGACGACGACAACATCAACATTACCCCAATGCCTAACAAGGCTCCCGCGCAAGCGGGGTAAGGGGGTGTCGGGTGTACGCAACCCTACCTCTGAGCTAACAGAGAGACTGTTTTCAATTGACTCAGAAGTGAAGATGCAGCAGCTATCCGTGACTTCACAGTAAAAGAAGTTCAGACAGTTTAATGAGCCATTTTGCTTTAATCCATTATAATCCAAAGCCAAAGAATGGAGAACCTCTGGCCCATCGAAACAATGGACACATGTACTTAGCCAAGACAAGCTTCATTTTTACAAATAAACAGGAATATGAAGAATATCCTTTATGTCCAATTGCAGAAACTCAGAATCCCCTAAAATATAGAGAACTCGAACCCTTTCGAATGCAATCAAAAACAAATCATCCTACACATTACATCATAAACTCAAAACCGAAAGCCCCGAGCTCATATAAATATCCTATATTCTTTTCAACTTCCAAAAAAAATTCCAGCCGGAAAAATTTTTCATCTCCGAGCAATTCTTTGCCCTGCTCCAAGCAAAAGGCCCTTACCAATGGCACCCGAATGAAGTCCACAGAGAACAGCAACCGTTCCACCAAGAACGGCCCATTTCCAGTCAATATGGTGATTGTTGTGCCTTTGGACATCTAGAACTTGATCTCTGTCTTCTTCCTCATTAACCGGTTCAGATTCTGAAAAGTCAGCGCTTTCATCGAAGGAAATCTTGGTTGTGATTCTTGCCATAAGAGCACTTCGGGATATGGACGACTCAGTTCTTCTTGCATTCTGGTATGCTCTCATGCCTGAGTGTATTTTCTTGACTGTTCCCCACATGCCGTGGCGAACGCCCAATTTGGCCACATCTTTCGGGATCCCCATGTCCTCGTAGTGGAGAAGGATGACCTCACAGGCTGACATCTGTCCATCTCCTTTTCGAGATTCAACTGCATCGAGTGACGAAATTAGGGCAACAAAGAAAAACATTTTGCATTGTGAATGAAAGAAGGAAACTATAGATTAGGGAATTTGATGCTTTTAAATGGTTACCTGCACGAATAACCCAACTCGAGAAATAAAGTTCCACACGCCTTGGCTTGTCACGCTTGGGAAGGCCTGGATATGGCACCCCCTGAAAGCATTGTAACGTTGTTTTAGCTCAACTCATTTCACCAAAGCTCTAGACATACATCTTTACCTGCTTGTACTTGCCTTGCATCAAATAGCCTACCACCCCGTCCCACTAAAGAGTTATTCCTTTTACAACCCTCAACTAGAAAAAATGTAAAAAAAATGTCATGTGTCAACTTTTGGTTGGTTTTGACTTTTCAAAGGTGTCATTTTGCTTATTTTCTCTCTCCGACTAGAAGCACGGCATTCAAGGGGCAAACTACTGCGCTTTTGCCAAGGGGTCACGAGGAAAAACTGAAAGTTTGGGGAGGTAGAAGGCTATTTGAGTCAAGTACAAGCAGGTAAAGATGTATGTAGCCTTCTAGATATGATACACATTATTTGATTGAAGTATTAAATAGAGAGACTAAAAAGGAAACGCTAAAGACTGAACCGAACAATCTAAACGCAAAAGCATTCTATTTTGATATTTTGATGTATATCAGCCCCCTCTAAAATGTCAAAACAATTAGCACTGGAATCCTATCCTAAAAAATCTTCATACAAAAAGGTTATCTAAGGGTAGGAGGTTATTTGCGTGAACCAAAAAAGGCGAAGAGAATCAGACGGTAACATGAAAATTGAAATGTATCAGTACCTTAGTCACACAATAATAAGTCTTCCCAGCCTCCCATATTCTACGGCCAATGATATACTCTCGGTCACTGCAGAAAAATGGGAACTGCAAATCGCAGGAACAAATTTTTGTCATCCAATAACAAGAATAGAATATAAGAAACCCTGACCTTGTTAAATTTCCACTAAACTTACCTTTTTTATCCAGTGAACAATCATAGTTCCTGTATGAGGAGATTCCTCCAAAATTTTGAAGTACGCAAGCATCGGGTCCCATTTCATTCGAAAATCATCATCCCAGAAAAAATCTCTCACCAGTTCTGGAGTTGCATCCTCATACACAGTTCTACTGCGGTATATAGTTGGCCGTGTCTGAGAAGAAAAATTACAAACAAACAAGTACTAATTAGATCGCTAAAGCCACTACCAAATACAGAAACAGTCACTGTATAAGAATAAAACAACCCAAACAGGGGAACATTGGCACAATTTGAAAAAAAAAATATGTTGACTAGAGAAATTGCTATTAAAAGGATTATACCTGAGGCTCGTGGCGCCAAGCTTGGTATGCCATGTTTGAGGTGGATCTTTCCATCATTGATTGCCATTCCATATGCCCATCCTTGCCTTCAAGAAGATGTAGTAGGTGCTCTAAGTCATTTTCTGTGACAAGACCTTGCGGTTCACCAGAGCTGCATGAAAGTTGGGAATCATAGACCGGATTGTCACACTAATACATTAACAATAAAAATAATAATCTAATATGTATACCACTTAACAAAAAACAGTGCATGAGAAAATTGAATAACATGAGAACAAAAAAATGGACAAAAATTCCACATACTCTGTATGACAATCTAGACAGAACACATCGGTACCTCAAAAGAAATTAAAAAGCAAGACTCATTATCTAAATGATGGCAGTTAAAAAGGCTTCTGACATGTGTTTAAGGCTTAAGAGTTAAGACTAAGCCAAAACATTGTAGTTTTCAATACGGAAGACGAAAAATTTTATTTCAATTATATTAAGCTCTCCTCCATCAGTAATTGTTACCTGAACGCTAGGACTTCATCGAAACAAACCAATGCCCCTAACGGAATTCAAGATCCGTCACAAATTAACCATGAAAAACAAAACTTAATACAGCAGGAAACCGTTCCCACTCATACCAGGCTAACCAGTTTACAATTCTGTGAATGAGTGCAACTGCCAGTCTGCCACTAAAACATGCACAAAAACTCAAATTCCAATACGAACAGATCATTGCAGAGCTAAAGAAACAGGAAATAATGAAACACTACCATTAAGGTTATGAATATGCATAGTATGCAATCCACATACTATACAAGGGCTTAAAGGATATCTCAAAGCTCCTTAAGTCCCCAAAAAAGAAAACTAGACGATCATTAGCAACCACATTGATCATAAAACTACTAACTAAAGCAGAATTATTAAAAAAACACAACATACACTGCAGATAATAACACTAAAGATACCCAATTTCAGGTTTTTTCAGATCCTAATCTTCAAAGAAACCACTTAAGTTCTCCAATAACCTTTCTTCACCAAAAAAAATCCCTAGAAATATCGAAAAAATCAAAGACAATCCATCTACAACCTAATTAGTTCAAAATTTCGATCCGAATCAATCATTACAAATCCAACACTGACCTAATTGAATCACCATCAATCTCCCCCAAATTCCTCGGCGAAACCGCCGCCGTCGAGCCCTGAATCCCCTCCGCCGACGGCGATTTCCCATTCTTCCCCTTAAAATTGGCCCAAATCGTACGGCAGAGAGAGAACGCCGAGAGAGCGGTAAACGCCAGCCAGAGGCGGCGGGCTCCGAACCCCGGCGGCGCGGTCCAGAGGAACCGGAACTTGCTTCGGAGGCCGAGAAAGACCAATCCTGTCCACCGGGGCCGCCACGACCAGCCGATGACGAGGCCGATCATGACGGCGAGCCAAATCGGCACGGCGCAGAGCAAAATGTCGACGAATGTTTCGGTGATGGAAGGCTTCTTCCAGAAATCCATCAGATCGAAGAATGTATCGTCCATTTGTGGAAAAGATTAGGGCTTTGCGGTGGTGATCGGGAAATTGGAGATCGGCATGGAAATTTTGAACAGTGGGATTGATTGAGGGGAAAGATCGGCGGAGATTGTAGAGAGAGAAAAGGCGGAGGGTAAAAAGGGTGGGTGGCGAAGGTTGTTCTGAAAATGACATACTTTTGTAATGAATTATCCAGCAATAATTTTGATAGATTTTTTAGTTGAATTTTGAGGGAGATAAGATCGAATTGGGGCTTAGTTCAATTTTGTTAGATTTTTACTAAGGCGAAATTGTATTTTATAAGTGATTTCAACGTGAAATTATTGGAAAATTTAGTTTTTGAGAATGTTCAAGTCTTATTGTTACACCTATGTATATTTGGAAGCAAGTAGATCTAAATATATAGGTCAAAATGCTATGTTTATGTAAAAAGTTAAAGCAACTGACAAGTTATATCGTGGATATGTTTTTACTTCTCTTAAATTCATTATAACTTGTTTTTGTGTTGATTTATGAGTTTTTTACGTAGCATGTTCGCAATCTTTTCAAGCTAAGATGATCAATATTCTGTTGTTTAAATTTAACTTAGTTATAAAGATAGATATAAAATCTTATGCACCAAGTAGTCTGTTTATTATGAGGTGGTGATGCGGAAAAAAAACATAAGAAAAGAAATTTTAGTAATTATATTGTTCAAATTGCTTAATAATATTTGACTCATTCATTTGAAACAATTTGGTGAGTGAGCTTTTCACATTTTACTAATTTAGAGCGTAAGTTATTCTACTTTAGCACAGCAGGAAATAAAATATGAATTATCAATATCGTTATTTGAATTTTTGATATCAACCGGATAATTAGGCCCATTAAAAAAATCTCAAGAAGAATAATCTGTAAAGAGGGTTCGTGTTCCACGATCCAGTCAAAGGACATGTGGCAGTAACGGAATGGCAGGCGATTACCAGGGTTGAATGAGGACGTGGTTCACCAGACACGATAAGGCAGTTATCAGCTGCCCACCAGCTCATCTGGCCGAAATATCCGCCACCTCTGATACTAGCTGTTACCAACCTCGCCTATAAATGTACCATGAATACTGATCCAAGTAACTTAACTTACATTCATTCACTTTACATTCACACTCTTCCAAAAACTCTCGCTAACTTAGTATCGGAGGGGCTTCAACGTAATCACGGCAAGTCACTCTAACCCAGTGTTGAGAACCCGTCCGTTTTAATTGACATCAATCATGAATATATTTTATTGCTTATTGGTTAACATTTTACCTGAAATGATATGTTTACTTATCATTTAAATTAGATAAGTAAAAAAAAAAATAAAAACCAAATATTGTAAACTCGAAAGCAATTAGAGCAAGTAAAACGTAAAAATGACATTTTAAGTTATAGAATAAATAAAAAAAATAGATGGAGAAGAAAATATGGATAAGGTATTAAAGTTATGTTTGAAAAAATGTTTGAAAAATTGGAAGAAGTTTTCCCGTCAGAGAGATATACACTTTCGCAGGTTAGTGATGATAGATAATATTGAAATATGTATATGTTGTGGACTAGTTTTGTAATTTGTACACAAACCCTAAGTATATAATACATACAACTCTAACCCTAAGGGTATTCCACAATCACATTTATCTTGGTATCAAGAGCAGCCGATCCTGTAACGCCGCCCGTCGCCGCTATTCTACTTGTCCCTAACGCCCGCCGCCTGCACCCATGGCCACCACACCCAGTCCGAACAGCAGCTCCTCCTCCGCCCGTGTTCCGTCGACCAAGGGAACTCACTCCACCCCTCATTCAATGACGTCGGTCTCTCATCAACTTCCAATTAAGTTGGACTCAACGAATTTCGTTCTCTGGAGGACATTAATCCGTCCTATGATCGCTGGGTGTGGTTTGTTGTCCCACATCGATGG
>CAOJBJ012324765.1:0-18944 GCA_948291685.1 Euphorbia celastroides | reverse complement strand
ATAAATGTATAAAACTTCTACCATTTCAACATTAAATAGCAATAGCGTAGGCTCTTTCGTTTCTAAATCATAAGGGCTTCAATTTTTCGTATCAATTTCAGTTAAACATAAACTCGATCGACACTTGCAAAAAAATATTTCGTTTGAAACGAGTGCACATTAGTATTGGTTACTTCGATTCAACAAATATATCATTCTCGAAACATCCTTTATCATCATACTAACCATTTCTTCTCAAAAGCAAAAACCAAAATCTTATTAATAAGAGAAAGGCTCTGTTCTCTTCAACTTCTAAAACCTGAACTGAACTTAACTGAACTGAATTGAACTGAACTTAACTTAATTTATTTACATTACTTTTTCAATTAGAATTAATAGACTTGACGTAACTGAACTTAACTGAATTGAACTTAACTTAACTGAACTGAGTGGACCTTAACTGAACCAAATTGAAGGTGAAGAGAACAGGATCAAATTCTAGAGAGAGAAAATCATTTTGATAATAAGAAAATCTCATTTTGCATGCAAAAACATTGAAAACAAAACCTCCTTTTCTCAAATACTTCCTTCTCTCCTTCTTCCTCTCTCTTCCTCTCCTCCTCCTCTTCTTCTCTCTCAACCCAAACCCAGCGCTGCAACAACCGTCGCCCGCCGCCGTCACCACCACCACCACCATCAAAGACCTCAAAATCCGACCGGGTTTCACAACCTATGATTCATACATCCAACGCCAACTTAACAAAACCCTAAATCCCAAACTCTGAAAAATTTGGACCACCCGAGATTGGGACCGAAAAGTTCAAGTCTTTACCGGTTTTTTCCGATATTAAAAGCAAAAAGGTCTCCTTTCCAACGATTCCAAGGCTCTTAGCATCAGAGCTAGGGTCGGACAAGAGGTGGTGGCCCTGAAACTTGCCGGAGTCAACGATTCCGTAGGCATTGACCTCGTGCCATCTCCGCCGTTGGTTATGAAAGGAGACTTTCATCATCATCCGTTCGATGATGAGACTTTTGATTTCGAATTCTCGAATGTGTTTGACCACGCGCTTTTCCCGGTGAAATTTGTGGCAGACATCGAACGGACGTTGAAGCTCGGAGGGGTCTGCGTGTTACACGTGGCGCTCTCTAGACGGTCTGATGAGTACTTATTGAGGTCGGTGCTCCTTGTGCCCAAGCCCAAGCCCAATATCAGTGATGGCTAAAGTATCGGATACTACACCCATTTACTCTCTTATACGCTGCGTTTTTAAGACTTTGAAGGAGGTATTTAAGAGTGGCTAACAGAGATTTAGGGTTGAGAGAGGAGCTGAGCTTGTTACACACGCCGTTTTCTCTGAGGAGTTTTCTGAGATCGTTCCCTTCTCCTTTCCTGTGTCTTTGGCGATGAAGTTTCCGGTTTCTTTCATGAAAAGGTGGTGATCTCTTACTGTTTTTACTCGTTTGGTTGTGTAATTGTTTTATTGTTCTGCACTTCTTAATCTATGATCTCTGTTAAGAGAAAACTTTTTAGATCTGAGATAGTTGGATTTGGTGCTTGTACTCCTTCTCTTCTGGTCTTCAGTGTCTAATAATAAAGCAATTCTCTCGCTGTCGGCAGATGTACTATGACGGATTTGTTCTTTGAACAAATCTTGAGAAACTGCCTTAACAAATGTGTGTGTTTCTTTTGATGAATGCATTTTCTGTGATTTAAAGAACTATAATTTTTTTTATCTGTAAATCTGTTAGATCTAACGAATCCTGATTAAATCGATTAAAGAATCCTGAAATCGGTTTAGAACTAAAGGTAAAAAGTATAACAGTACTCGGCAAATGATTTGTATAGTGTTCAGCCGTTGATTGAATTGTTTAAGAGATCGGAGCTTGTTCATACCCGGAAAGTTGACGGGTTTGGGTTGGATACGGAGGTTGCTTAAGAAGATGAGTTAGTAATTTTTTTTTCTTTTTTTTAAAGAAAATTGAAAATAATATCACTTCATTTTATTATTCATAATTTTGGCTAGATATAATTGGGGTTTTTTCTATGATTTTGTTTTGTATTTGATCCTTTTGTTTGGATGCTTAGTTTGTTGTTAATAGCCGATTCAACTTATTGATCAATGAAATTGAAATGAGATAAAGATTAGCTGAACTGTTTTTAAATATTTCTTTGATAATAATTATGGGGTGTAGGTTATGCTTACTTTGTTTTAAACAAAATAAGCATAACTTTGTTGATCTCACCATTTAATTAGTGGTGAACCCCATACAATCAATAGTGAGATTAACAAAATTAAGGTAACTTTGTTTCTTAGAATCTCCCTAACTATGGATATGGATATAACTAAAAGAATTGTTTTTGCCCTTTATTCTATGATTTACATGTTTTTTAGTTGTGAAAGGAATACTCCCTCTATTTCTTTTTAATTGGCCTTTCGAAGATTGTTTTTAAAATTAAGAAATATTAATTAGGGATATAAGTTTATTCATTTACCCTTATTTAATGTGAAAGTTTAATTATGGTCCAATTAAATACTATGGATAAAATTGGAAAAAGTAAATAAATATATATCTTAATAGGTAAGAAGGACAATTAAAAGAAAATAAGGAAAATTGGTTAAAAGGTCAATTAAAAAAAACAGAGGAATCACTAGGTTTTGGTCTAGTGACCACCACTTTGTTAGGAAATCCAACAAATATGGAATTATGGGTTCAAACCCCACAATCAACAAATTTGGCAAAATGCCCTCTTATTACTCAAGAAAAAAAAAAGAAATGGAATGAGTAACATATTTAGTGTTTATGTTAATCTATTTTTACTTATTTGACGTTAATAAGTTTTTAGCCCATTATTTTGGTAGGACATATTTCACAATTGTATGCCATTGATTACAATGGGTTTAAGCAATTTGATTGATCATATATTCATATTGTCAAACTTAATAGTGATGAAACTAGGATTAGTTACCGTAACTTCGCTTCATATTGAAACAATAAGAGACTTATTAGGTGTGCAACCCAACTTAAAATTTAATAATTTTAAAGTGAAGCTCCAGCGAATTAAATAACTAATAAAATAAAATAGAACAATCTATACTATTCAGGAGTTTCCACAAATTAAAAAATAATAATTATGATTACAAATTTATAAGAAATGTGATTAATTTCGGAGAGTTTTTTTCTTAAAAAAGTAATGTGATTAACGTAGAGACAACGTAAATGTAGCTAGTTGGATAAAGTTTAGATGACCAAAATTCCAAGTAATTTGAGTTGGTCTCATCTTTAGCTAACAAAATCTAAAGGAGAAAATAAATTTTAAACAAATTAATATTCTAATCTCACTTTAAGACCAGAATTCCACTACTTTAAGCTTTTGATTTCTCCAATGATTTTTGCGGATGTTAAAAAAAAAAAGCTCATTACACAAATGTTTTTGCTTTTTCATGGATGATATATAACATTTTGAGTATTTTGCTAAAATTATTAGACAATTGAAGTTCAGGCGATAAAAAGTAACAACAAATAATAAGAGCTAAACCAATTAAATAGCTTTTTTGATGTGCGTTTCTCATATATTTTAGTCGAAAGAAACAGGTTTTCGAAAGATAAGACTTAGTGAATATTTGATAATTCTCGCAACGAATGTCTTTTTGTTTTAAGGTATCAAATAACAATAATGAGTGTTTGTTATAAATAGTCTTTACTAGATAAAAAATTTATTAATAGCAACTATCTGATATCAATAAACCAGCCAATTAGTAACAATTTGGTTAAACGAGCTCTTTATGACCGGTTACCTTGTATTTTTTTCTCACTTCAACTCTGCTCCCTAATCTGTTATTTTATCATATATTAATGTGAAAAATCTTTTTCCAGACATTGACATATACTGCTGGGAATAATAATTTATCACAAGTGGGACCAAAAGACAAACACCTCAATAAATTAGTTCTATATTTTGGTTTAAGAGGACATAAATTTGACTTTGACAAAAACAAAACTGAAGTTTCAATAGCCAACCATATGAGCTCAAATGACAATAATTATGCTGTGACCTGTCTTCGAAAATGACAGATTATTCATTTCATAAGAGTGATTAGTCTAATCGCGGACTATATTGATAATGTAAGTTTTTATTTTCAACTAATGACTATATTGATAGAAAGTAGAGAGTATGATAGTGGATTGGACTACTCGTTGGGCGCTTGCACATTTTGAATCTTATTGAACATGCTAGACTCGAGATTATAACGCTAAAACTTGAATTTTATGGACTACAGTAAAAATTTTCATAAATATTTACGTCCAACTCGACCGAGTCTACAAGCATTTATGTACTTTGGGTTGCGATAATCTCCAAGTGTTTTCGGTTTTTGGCTTCGAGCAACGGTAATATAGATAAGTAAAATAAGGGATTGTTAAAACGGTTTGACCGGATGGTGATGAGAGTAATAAACATGAAAATACAGAAGTGCTCGGGTCAATCAACAGAGTTGGTTCAAGTGATGAGTAGCTTGTTCACTTAAATAAAGTTTCAGGTTCGAGTCTTGTGACTGTAAAAATTCATTATGAGGCTCACTCAACAGCCGAGTGAGTGACCTGGGTCAAATTTACATGTAGTTGGAACAAAGCTTTGAAACCAGATGGACACCAAAAAAAATAGTATATTTTGTAATAAAACAACCAAGTTAGTTTTAACAGTATTCTCATATTGGTTTTGTTTTTTTGTAGATTTTTTATATGGATCATTAGAGTGTGTTAAATAAGAAAATTATTGGTAGAAATGTTGTTAATGCTTGCAATATGGGCGTTATTTACCCTATACCCGGAATAAAAGTGCCCTCAACTATCCAATGAACCACAATTTTCTAAAAAATATTAACTTAATAAAATATTATAAATGTGTGGGCCTTAAAAAATATCAACCATTGGATTGACCTGGTACAAAGTACCGGTACACAATAAAAATTCCCCGCAATATGCATGAGTATGTGGTTGTCTAATTTCCATAATCATTGGAAACCGCCAACGAGGAGTGAAGTCTTCCATGAAGTTTGGAACAATGCAAAATTCATTGTGTAGGTTTTTCCAACATCACATGTTCATTCTAAAACCACTGCTTTTACTTTCAAGATATACTGAGACTGAAATTGTATGTCTCAAAAAGCCTCGGTACGTAGGAAATAAAAAAAAAATAGATTGATTGGCAATAACACAATAAGAAACCGAAATAAAAATGCGCGTATTTATGAACGGACTGATGTGGCGCATTTTGGGTAAAAATTGACTTAAGGTTGATTTAGTTACTATAAAAGCCTCTTCGACTGAGTTATGTAGATAATTATTGTGATTGTTGTTGGTACTTGATAATTGTTTTTATTTATAACTTTTTATATATGAATTAACTAAATACGGTGGCAACTAATACTAAACACTTAATTGTTGTCTACCCAATAAGTAGAGCTTCATGGTGTCAAAGATACAAAACGGCCTCACTGTTACTAAAATTAAAACTTATTATTGATTGGTTTATTCATCTTTATCCATAATATTAGTTACGGGGGACATTATATTTTTATGGTTGCTTACGACTATTTTTACTTAAAAGATTTGGATATCAGCAACAGCGAACTAATTCTAGTAGCTATTCTAAATGCCTAACATAGATCAAGCACTAGAAAGAGGTAGCTCGTAACATGAATAACAATTAATTCATCAAAAACACCAAACACTTGAACCCAAAGGAGACGAAAAGTATACAATACAACCACTTGAAAAGCTCAATCGACCCATTCTAATGAAGAAATGGGGGCCATTACTCCTTCTTCCTCGAGTCTTTTTGTTTCCCTCTCTTTGGAATGTTGAGGCAAGACCCGAGCTGCCATTTGTTGATGGCACAAAAATTTACGATCTCTTTATCGACGTTAAGTTTAACTAGTTGCGGATTTGTAATTTTTGTCATACAATTGAATTCAAAAGTGCTCTTCTATACGTATGTATATGTGTGTGTTTGCATATATAAATACATACATATATCAGGTTTATACATTAAAGTAAGCATTTCATAAACGAGAACATGCATGTGATTTAATAATCCAACAAAAGAAGCAATGTCCAGAGTGTTCAAGGCATCCTGAACAGAAACAATTCAAACCCGAAAAGGAAAAAAACAATCAAAAGCATGTTCTTAGTTGAGGCTCGAGATTGCTCATGGCGGCGGTGGAGGTCGATGAAGTGGCGCAGGCGCCCATATTCTACCATTCCTTCTGCTAATTACCTTAAGCTTTTCATGAGAAGACTTATTAGAGTATTTAGGCTCCCGACCTGCTGAAGCTATCTCAGATGATGATAAGAGCAAACCATTAATCAACAACACAACTAAGGCAAATGAATTACCATTCATTCTGGCCGCAGTGAAGTTGACTTGTTCAGTCTTTAGAAAAAGAGTAATCCAGAAATTTATTTACTGAAAAGTTTTTATTCAACGGTAATTTGTTTTTTATAATCAACTGTCAGTTATTTTTTTTCCTCAATCCTTTTTATCACCCCTACTATTACAGTCAGAGTTTATTCTTATCCACATGTGTACCTACAAGCTACAGTTAATTAAACAAAAATTTCAGGTAATGAACACAATAATAAAAAAACATTTAAAATTTTTCAATTCTTCCACTGTTATCAACTCTAAATAAAATTCCGGTGAATTTTAGTTTTATTTTTTACGTATCCCCGTACCCGTACCCAATATTAGGACGGTGTCCCCGTATCCTAAAATTTTGAGAATTGCGTACCGGACACTCGGATCCGCACCCGTACCCGTGTCCAAGTAACATAGCTCTTAAGAATTGAATATTGCAAAATGTTGATGGAAATAGTAGGAGATGGAAGTGACCAAGCAACCGACGAGATTGTTTTCACCAAATTGGAAACACTAGAGCTTATTGGTTTGGAGAGCCTTAAAGCTTTTTCCTTAACACATTTTAATTTCAGCTTCCCGTTTCTGGACAGAGTTTCTCTTAATAGGTGCCCCAACTTGAGGACATTTTGAAATGGAATCATAAAGACAGCACTGCTCAACTGTGTACTTGACAGTGACAGTGAATACAATGGAATTCCCTATTGGGAAGCCAACCTCAATACCACCGTTGAACACTTGTATCACGAAATGGTAGAGATCCTAATTTTCTTTGGATCTTTTCTTTGATGTTTTGTTTCTATCTCTAATAGATGTTCCTCTTGTTGTAATTTGTTTTTTGCTTTTTCAGGCTGGATTTAGTGTTTTTGAAGAAATCAAGCTCTCTAAATTTCCAGCGCTGAAAGAGAAATGGGAGGCCCAATTTCTTTCAGGCTTCTTGCTCTTGCTAAAGAGGTTGGAAGTGGACAATTGCGAACTATTCTCAAATGCCGTCCCATCTCGTCTGCTTAAACATTTGGAATGTTTGAAAGTTCTAATTGTAGAAAAATGCGATTCTGTGGAACGAGTGATTGATTTAGAGGGACTGAATGCCAGTGAATGTGGAATTAATGGAATGAGAAAATTGGAGCAACTACAGTTGATTCATCTCCCTCGTCTGAAGCAAGTGTGGAGCAAGGATCCTCTGCAGATTTTGAGTTTCGAAAATCTCCATACTCTTAAAGTTGATAATTGCGGCAGTTTGACTTTTATTTTTAATCTCTCAATGGCTCTGAGTCTCCAAAACCTTCAAAATATAGAAGTGAAAAACTGCAGTTTGGTGGAGCACATCATTATGATATCTGAAGAGGAAATGGTGCAGCAATATCAAATGATATTGCCATCATTGCAGTTAATGAGTCTCGTCCATTTGGCTAACTTAGTCGGATTTTGTTCGACAAGTGAAGTTCTAGAATGCCCATCCTTGGAATTGATTGAAGTAACTGATTGTCCAAACACGGAATTATTTGCTGCAACATTTTCAGAGGGTCAACATTCATCCATCACAGTTGAAGAAAAGGGTAAATCAGTTGGCATTCAAGATCCCGATTCAGTTTCTTCCTTTTTGGGCAACAAGGTCAGTTTCTCACTTTCTTAATAATAGATGTATTTTTGTTTTTCTTTAATATGTAGTTTCAATTTGAATTTATGAAAGTTAGATTCATTTTGCTACACCTTTATTTGACCCTATATTGTTTTTTAACTTTCTAAGATTGTTATGCCTGGACTGAAAGTGCTCAAAGTTGAGTGGAAATCTCTGAAGGACCAATTACATGGCAATTACCAATCTAGGTTTCTCTTAAAGCTGAAGTCCATCGTGTTAACCAGCTTTCAAGGCGAAGAAGATGCAAATTTTCTGCCTCATTTCCTTCAACATTTTCTCAAACTGGAAGAGCTTTGTCTGAGTGATTCTTTGATTGAAGAAATAACTCTTGATAATTTGAGCAATCTCAAGGATGAAAATAGCGAATCACTTGAAGGGTTGACGAGATTAGTGCTGTCAAATTTGCTAAAGCTCAAGCATCTGGTTTCTCATGATCGTGAACCGATTCCCTTGTTTGAGAATTTGGAGGGTTTGGTCATGTTTGAATGCAGCAGTTTGAATATTTTAGTGCCTTCTTCGGTGTCATTTCAGAATTTAACGTCCATTGTAGTTTCAAATTGTGAGGGGCTGATAAATCTCATAAGCGGCCCGACAGCTAGGAGTCTTCTCCAGCTCAGAGAAATGAGTGTGGAGGGCTGCAAAATGATGCAAGAAATTGTAGCTGCAGCATCAGATGGAGAGGAATATGAGATTCGGTTCAGTCAACTACAACATTTGAGACTTGTTGGTCTGCCATGCCTCGGAAGCTTCAGTTCAGGAAATTTCGAGCTCCATTTCCCATCTTTGGAAGAAGTAGTGGTTATAGGATGTCCCAACATGAAGAATTTCGGCAAGCAAGTCTCAGTCTCACCAAAGCTAAGCAGAGTGAAAACTGGATGGTATGATTATGATTGGGAATGGGAAGGCAGCCTTAATCACACCATTCAAGCATTATTCATCGAAAAGGTATAAAAGAACTGATCATAAAAATGACTTTAACTGTGATGGATATTGTCTGATATTATAATATGTTTTTTCAGAATGTTGAAGAAACAGCTGCTATTAACAACTTAAGTTGAAACAAAAGTTGGATACCCTTTTCCAAATTCCAAGTCTCGAATTCCAATATTCGCGATCTCAACACAGGTATTATAGTCTGAATCTCGGGCCGATGTTTCAGCCACTTATTTATCCTCTTCTGTGTCGGTGCCAATGTATCAGCTATCAGCTCCTAGGGTGATATTAAAATTCTTTGCATATGTTATATTAATAGATAGAATTGGTATACTGCTTGGTTATTGTCACGACTAGAAATATTGTTGAAATAATAGGTTTATTAATTAAGTATCGAACAGAAATGACGTGTGTTCTAAAGTTCACCTTTTTTGTGAGTTTTGTGCTTTCTATTTCTGGTTAATACATTGGGGCTGAGAGTTACAAATTATTTGAATTTTCTTTTTGTAGATGCTTGTGATTGACATTGATGAAGTTATTCCTTTTGTTTGGATGTAAATGAGTCAAATCTTAATATTGGCATATGCATTTTTTTTTTGTATATGAAGCTTGTGGCATGGTGCCCTGTCTCCTTTACTGCAACATTACTCTTAGGAGTACTTAGAGAATGCATACAAGACATTTTCTCCTAATCATCCAAAAACAACAGGTGCAATTTGTACACCCTGTGACAATTTTCATATTGGTTATTTGACTAGAAATGATGCATAGATGTTTATATTGGTTCCGACAATACAAGAATAAAAAATGAATCGCGGCAGCTTCTCTGATGTCAACTGCTGGGTGACACTTACAAATCTGCAGTTCATATTCTTGGAAAACCTAGTAGCTAAAAATGTGATATGTTTCTCTGTATGCAAATCTCTAAATCTAGTTTGTTAATATTTTATAATGTCTCTTCTTCCTTTTTTTGAAGATGTCTTTTATTGACTTCCGTGAAAGGCTTTCTTTTTTGGTTTGCATATAAATGCTTCAAAAGTATCCTTTGTCTACTATCTCTCCTCACTAGTCGGTTGACTGAAAATGGTTTTTGGCATCATTTTGACCATCTTAGTCGAATTCATTGCAGATCCCATAAAAACTATGTTGTTACCCCAATCAAACGCCACATTAGCTATGCCTTCAAGTGAGACAGCAATGTCCAGAGATTCCGCCAGCAGGTTGAGCAGTTACAGAACAAGAAAGACAGGTTGTTGCAGCACTCCGTTGTTGATGCTACAAGAAACGGGGAAGGCGTCTATTCCAGTGTTACCGAGTGGCTGAAGGCTGCAGATAAAGATATGAGAGAGGCTGAGGAGCTGATCCAGCGGAAAGAGGAAGCCAAGATAAAGTGCTGTTTCGGATTCTGCCCTGATTTGAAGACCCACTATCAGCTCAGCCAGGGTGTAGAGAAGAAAGCTTTGGCGATTGATAAGCTTTGCAATGAACAAGGATCAGATCCAATTTCCTTTCCGCCCCCTCTAGAGCCAATAGTGGAGCCTTCTCTTTACAGCTGGGAAGCTTTGCCTTCGAGGGTTTTGATACTGAACCAAGTCATGGATGCTCTCAAAGATACCAATCTGAACACCATAGGGGTCTATGGTATGGGAGGAGTTGGAAAAACCTAAGAAGCACGGAAACTCCTAATGCATATCGTTTCGGCGTTTTGTATCCGTTTCGGAAACAGAAACTCTCGGAAACCCCTACGAAACGTTTCGGGGCCGTTTATGTAATTAGAGAAAGTTGGAAACTCGTTTCTTCAAAATTCGGAAACCGTTTTCCATAAATTTTCTCCAACTAGAAACTCGATTGCATTAAAATGCGAACATTTTTATTGAAACAAACAAAGTCAAAACCTTTTAATATTTCTATATTAACAAAATTGCTATTATTCGTCTTTTTGTATTCAACATTTTTAGAGCACTGTAATTTATCAAACCCAAATACCGTACAAACAAGCTTGTTGACTTCATCCAACCTTCCTATATGCGTGAATTCTATCAATTTTTCCTCTTTATTTATTATTTTACCAATTAATCTAAGAATAAATGTCCAGGCCAAAGCACTACAGGAGAAGCTGTTTGAAACTGTTGTAATGGTTGCTGTCTCTCAGTCGCCGGAGTTGAGAAGAATCCAGGGAGAAATTGCTGATTTCTTGGGATTGAGATTTTCGGCAGAGGAAATACCCGGAAGAGCCGGTGAACTTTACAAGAGGCTGCAGAACTCCAAAGTACTGATAATTCTTGATGATCTTTGGCAGAAGCTTGACTTAAATGCTGTGGGAATTCCTTCTCAGGGAGCGTCCAAGGGTTGCAAAATCATGTTAACCTCGAGGAACAGGGACCTCTTATCAAGTGAGACGAGTGCTCAAAAGCTGTTCCTCCTTCAAACTCTTAATGAAGAAGAGACAATGAGTTTGTTTCAGATGTCTGTAGCTGAGGCTAATAATCCCAAATTTCAAGCCATAGCAACTCAAATTGCACAAAAATGTGCTGGCCTGCCGCTGTTGGTTCAAATTGTTGCTTCAGAACTGAGAAATAAGGAGCTTCACCAGTGGCACAATCAACTGAATCAACTGAATCAACTATCAACATCTGAGGATGAAGACATAAATGGAAAAGTGGGCAAAGTAATTGAGTCTATCTACGATAGACTTCCTGAAACGGAATTGAAATCACTTTTCTTGCTTTGTGCTTTGTTTGGGCAATATGATATTCGTATTCAATTCTTATTGACTTATAGTATGGGTATGGGTTTGATTAAGCACATCCGTTCTATTGAAAGTGCAAGAGATGAGGTGTTGAATTGTATCACCGAACTCAGAGCCAGAAGTTTGTTGCTGGATGGTGACATGGTGGGATTTGTCAAAATGCATAACATTGTCAGGGATACTGCTCTTCGAATCGCATCTAGAGAGCAGCATTCTTTTGTTGGTTCTGGTGAGGTTAGTTTGGGTGCTTTTGCAGATAAAGACTGTACCAGAATTGCTCTTCCCTTCTGTAACATCAGTGAGCTGCCGGTGGGCTTGAATTATCCAGCGGCTGAATTGTTTTTACTGCACACTGAAGATCTTTCTCTGGAAATCCCAGATTCATTTTTCGACGGCATAAGAAAATTAAAGGTTGTTGATTTCACCGGTGTGCATCTCGTGCATTTGCCTTCTTCAATCGGTTTACTTGCAAACCTTTGGACGTTGTGTTTGCACAGGTGCAGGCTAGATAATGTGCATATCCTTGGAGCGTTGCAGCACTTAGAGTTTCTTAGTTTTGCAAACTCAAACATCATTGAATTACCTAAAGAGATAGAGCATATGGTTTGGTTGAAGCTATTGGATCTGAGAAGTGCTCTTATCTGCAAGTAATTCCTGCAAGTGTCTTGTCGAAACTGTGTTCGGTGGAAGAACTGTATGTGCTTGACAGTTTTGTTCGATGGGATGCCCAAGATAATGTGAGCCTTGCGGAGTTAGAAAATCTAGCTCACCTCTCAACTCTAGAAATACATATCCCAGATCTTAAGTTGATACCGGTAGGCTTCAAGTGCTTTAGTCGGTTGAAAAGCTACAAAATATCCATCGGCAATGTTTGGGATTGGGATGAACAATACGAAAGATCAAGAACACTAAAGCTTCAGGGGGAAGCAGGCGTTCATTTGGAGGGTGGCACTGAACTGTTGTTGAGGGAGAGTGAAGATTTGTACTTAGATGGAGTGAGTGGCATCCAGAGCATATTTAACCAAGGCTTTCCAAAAGCGAAGCATATGCACGTTGAAAATGATTTTGACATTCAACATTTGATCAAGTCGACATGGCAGCCTCCTTGTGATGCTTTTCCTGTGTTAGAGTCATTGTACCTGAATAAATTACAGAACTTGGAGAAAATTTGCAGGCACTACAAATCTTAAGAATCAGTAATTGTGATAAGTTAAAAGGTCTTTTCTCCTTTTCATCTGGGAAATGCTTACAGCAGCTTCGAGAGTTGGAAGTTGAATCTTGTGAGAACATGGAAGCTGTGGTTGATGAAGGAATTGAAGAGGTGCAACACAACAATGGAGTGATGGAATTCACCCAATTGAGCTCCTTGAAGCTGAAAAGCCTACCATATCTCTTATGCCTTTGCAAATTAAAACAGGTATGTGTCTTTTCTGTCTTAGTGGAATGGAAAACTGAAGACAATTAACATTTTAGTCTTTGCAGGTTTCATTCCCTAATCTAACAAGCTTAGAGGTGAATGGGTGTAACAGTTTGAAGTATCTATTCATGGCCTCAATGGAAGCTGAGGAAATTGAAGATGTGCATCACAACAATGAAGTGGTAAAATTCATTAATTTGATCTCCTTGAAGCTGAAAAATCTTCCAAATCTCATAGGCTTTTGCGAATTTAAAGAGGAAGTTGAAGAATTAGGAATGCTTTTTAGTACAATGGTACGCTCTGTATTTCTATGCATTGCTTTGATGATAGAACACCATTAACATTCAAATGTTTGCAGGTTCTTTCCATAATGGATGCAAAAGTTTGAAGCATATATTCTCAACCTCAAAAGAAGGTGTAGCTGGTGAAGGTATTGAAGATGTGCTTATTAACAATGTCACTAATCTGAGCTCCTTGAAGCTGAAAAACCTTCCACATCTCATCGGCTTTTGCAAATCAAAAGACAAAACTGAACAAATGGGGCTTCTTTTCAATACTATGGTATGTGTCTGTGTCATTTTTCATTCATTATTTGAAATAGAACATAATAACATTCAGTTATGCAGGTATCCTTCCACAATTTGACAAGCTTAGAGGTGAACGGATGCAAGAGTTTGAAGCATATATTCGATGCCTCAACGAAAGGTGTAGCTGATCAAGGAATTGAGCATGTGCATTACAAAAATGAAGTAATAGAACTCACCAAATTGAGCTCCTTGAAGCTGAAGAAACTACCACTGCTCAGGGGATTTTGCAAATCAAAAGAGGAAGATGAATAAATGGGACTGCTTTTCAGTACTATGGTATGTGTGTTTTTTTTTTTTAAATTTCTTTGTTTTGAAATATAACGATGTTAACATTCAATTTCTCAGGTTTCTTTCCCTAATCTAACAAGCTTAGAGGTGAATGGATGCAAGAGCTTGAAGCATATATCCACGGCCTCAACCATAAAATGTCTCAGGCAACTCATAAGTCTTAAGATAGAAGATTGTGAGTTAGATGGAGAGATAATACAGAGTAAGAAAGTGGAAGAGATTGAAGAGGATAATACAAAACGAATTGTGTTTCCAAATCTTGATTGTCTTTCACTTCTTAACCTTAAAAATGTGAAAAGATTCAGCCATCGCTATTCTTTTGAGTTCCCATTGCTGACAGAGTTGACAGTAGAAGGTTCCTATACGATGAGGAATTTTGTGAGCAATGTTTCAGGCAGTGAGAGTGACGAAGAAGAGCAACTCTTTAATGAAAATGTATGTTTTTGTCAACTTCTTTTAATTTCTTGAAATACCGAAATTTTGTTGATTCATGAATTCTGATTTTATCCGATTTCATGTATTGCAGGTCACTTTCTCCAACTTGGAGAGAATGGATGTTGGCGAAAGCTCAAGGGATGGTGGACTGTTGGAAGACCTTCAACCTCATCAAAACATACAAAGAATAAACATTAAGTATTACATGGAAGAACAATTGCCATCATGGATGTTGATGATGAAGAGTCCAAGTAGGGGTGATTCTTTTCTAGTGCTCAATAATTTGGTGGATCTTAAATTGGAGTGGTGCAAAAACTGTGTGCAACTCCCTTGCCTTGGAAATCTTCCTCATCTCAAATTTATGGAGATGAGTCATATGGGAAAAGTGAAGTGCATAGATAATTAGTTCTACGGGTTTAACAATGAAAGAAGTAGCAATGGAGGCTTGAATATTTTTCCAGCATTGCAATCATTGTCTTTGACATGGATGGAAAATTTGACAGAATGGAGCTCTCCATCGGATGGAAAAACTGTTATTTTGTTTCCATGTCTTCAAAATTTGTCCATTCTGTCTTATCCTAGATTGACAGGTTTTCCTATGAGCGATCTCTCTAAACTCTTGAGGCTAGAAATCAAAGATTGTCAGGAACTAAAGCTTGTAATTGATGAGCAACAGTCCTTTTCTTTCCTCGCCAGTCTCTCAATTACAGGATACTCAAAATCAACCTATCTGAGAAATTGGCTTCAATCCACCGTCATTTGAGGAATTGATTGTAAAAAAATGTGAATGGCTAACGTTCATTCCATTTGATCTGCAGAATGTTAGCTACTTAACGTCTTTAGAGATTAATTGCTGTAGAAGATTGAGACATTTTCCTGGGGACATATTATCCAAACTCAGGCGGTTGCAAAATTTGAGCATTGGTGCATTCTCAGAGGAGTTGGATGATTTCCACTATTTGAACGGAATTGAAGACCTTCAATGTCTTGAGGAGTTGGAAATATGGGGGTCTGATTTTCTTGGTCGGGAAATGCGTTTTCTACCGAATCAGCTACAACATTTGAGAGTCCTGAAGTCATTGAAGGTAATGGGATTCACAGCAATGGAAGCACTGCCATAATGGTTGACCAATCTGCAGTCACTTCGATTGTTGTCTCTGGATTATTGCAGGAATCTCGGGTATGAGTCAACTATTACAACCATACAACGGCTCCCAAATTTATGGCATCTCGGCGTTAGCTCGTGTCCCACTCTTCTGGGAAGCGAATCTGAATGGTTGCTGCCTTCACACTCCAGAAAAATTGAAGTTGAGCTTTCACAAGTCTCAAAGGTCAGAGTTCGTTTGGGATATTAGTTGATTGAAATCATTGTTTTATTTTGTTTGATACTCTGATATAAAGCATTCAGTTTAGCTTTTTTATACTGCATATAATTACTTTGGTGCGTAGTTACTATACAGTACGCTGGAAATCATCTTCACTTTTTGTAGTTAATATGATGACTACATCAAGGAAGTTGTACTGCTTTTGATTGATGGCATGTCAATATGTTTGTAATTAGACGCTGCAATTTTATGCTCTTCCAATTTAGTTAATTATAAAACCTGATATACCAGGCCAAACAATCCGATTGGTAATTTATCTTGCTAACATCGGCAGTTTATAACTAATGTTTTTGTATAGAAATTGATGATCATTGCGAAAATCTAAATATTTCTTGCTGGAAAGTCAGAGGCTTGGATGATGGATTTAAAAGTCTCCAAATTCTAAGTTTGACTTGAGTCTCTTGAACTTTGAACACGTGGAAGCGAAAAGCTGCAGTTCGGTGGAACACATGATTATGATAGCAGAGGAAATGATGCAGAACTGTCATGTAATTTTTCCATTATTGCAGTCCATGACTCTCCTGCATTTGATGAACTGTTTGAGCTTTTGTTCAACAAGTGGAGTTCGAGAATGGCAGTCCTTGGAGTAGTTGATTTTCTGAATGTGGAATTGTTTGGTTCAGCGTTTTCAAAGGACAACATTCAGGAATCAGTTAGCATTGAAGAAATGGGCGAATATTTTGCATTGAATATCCTGATTCAGTTGAAGCTTTTTTTGGGCAATAAGGTCAATTTCACTTCCCGTCTCTTTTTCTCATGCCATACTTTCTTGTTTTCTCTTTTAATTTTGTATATTCAGTGAATTTATAATTCTTAAAAACGGACAAAGGCTCCAAGGCATTTTAATTGGAAGTGTCGAAATTTGATGGGCTGATAAATCTCATTAGTGCCTTTACTGCTAGGAGTCTTGTGTAGCTTAGAAGAATGAATGTTAAGGATAGCAAAATGATGCAAGAAATCGTTGCCATTGCATCAGATGGATAGGAATATGAGAATCGGTTCAGTAAACAAGAATATTCAGGATTATGTGGTGTGCTAGTCTACTTTATGAGATTGTGTTAGTTTACGATCTGATAATATGAATATGAATATTGTTCAATAGTATATTATGTTTTCCCAGGATGTTGAAGAAACAGCCGCTATTCAATTCTAAGGTCGATATCCAGGAATCAGTATTTTTTTCTTTCCTTTTTAATGAAAGATCCTATGATGGATCAAACTTTTAAATAATGAGTTAGTTGACATTCTTTTGAATCAAAAGTTACATTTTGTATATTTTTGTAAGTTTCTTGTATGATGGAATAGCTCAATACGGTTATAAATTATAATGGAGAAGCCATAAGTTTCACAATGCTGTATTGGAAATCAAATTCGGGACATTATAATTTGTATACATGTAGATAGGGATTTGATGATGCATCACAACGTTACATACATTCAACTTCTTAGCTATTTATAACCCCGTTTTTTTTTCCTAATTTAGCTCATATAAATATATAGTTTAGAATTATCAAAAAAAAAATATAGTTTAGCAAAAAAATTGTCACTACTTCACATTGAATGATGGTTGCGGCTCACAAGTTTTTGTAAACAAAATTATGATTTCCTTCCCCGTCTATGGAAGAAGTGTGTCACATTTAAGAGTAAGAAAAAGAAGAAAAAGAAAAAGAAAATGAAAGTGTGTTAAAATTGCGACAATTTCGTCATGGTGGTTAAGTTGGTTGGTTGTTATATATGAAGTTAAGTTAGTTGTTGGTGCAATTCTTCTTTGTTCTGATTGTAGCTTTTGCTTGTCATATTCAGTGAATTAAAACGTTGCAAATTAATGGTTTCGTTGTTGAAAATTGATTCGTTTATCAATATGCCACCAGTATTAATCCTGCTCTAGGTATGATTTCATTGTTGAAAATTAATTCATGTACACAAATTTTCACTCTTTATCACTCATCTCAATGCTTATTTATACAAACCAGCGAAATGAGATGTAACCGGGATTGAGTGGAATCTAAATTGCTTTGCTTTTGTTACACAGGGAGAACTTGAATGAAACTGGACAAAATGTTCATCTTTTTGTACAAATATAAAGAGACAAAAGTTCGATTCTAGTGTCTTTTTGTCATTTCAGAGTTTAACAAGTCTATGAGTTGGCGAATATATGCAACTTTCATTGTTTAAGTTGTCTACTGGAGCTATGAAATATGACAATTCAAACTTCCTTTTGTCTGTACTCGAGAAGCTAAACAATTTAACAAGAGTTGAGGTAAGTTAAATCCATAGGGCATGACTAATTTATGGTGCCGAAAAATATAATTTGCTTCCTAAATATAATTCACTGAATGATTTGAAACAATTGTGAAGAATCCTGCATTTTCAATACGTTCTTTCATCTCCTTTACTGCAATATTACGATAGTTACCACTTGAATTTTTTGGGAAAACATACTTAACTGTAATATAGATATCACGCTCTACTATAGACTATAGTCAATCTAAAAAATTGGAGAAAAATGTTGTAATCAGTATGTTAGGGTTATCTAAAGACAAAATGTTTTACATTGACTTGAATATCTTGTTTGTACAATCACTTACTTAAGTTAATTATTTTGTTCGTTAATAAAAGTTGTCAACATATTACGATATATTACTTCTTTATATGTATTCAAAATGAAGAAAAGGATGCTTAAATGATTTGAAACAAGAACACAGTTCTGATGTTGCATTGAAATTTACGAATTCTTGTGAAACATAAGATTTGGATCCTATATTTTTAATACGTTGGCAATATTGTGATAGTTACCCTTTGAATTTTTTGGGAAGTCATATTTGACGGTAATATATAGGGACAAGGATAAAAATATACACCTTTTAACCTTTAATTCCATACAACACTTTAAAAGATTGGGCCTTAATATTTTATGACCAAGCCCAACCTTTCAAACCCAAACATTACGTTCCAAACCTAGCCCATACCCATTCATCCAAACAACGATTCATCTGGCGCGATCGATCTCCACTCTCTCTGTCTCTTAACCTCTCTTCTCAAAACCGCTCCATTCCTAAATCTCCTCTTTCAAATCGTTAAGCTCAAGGAAAACCGATGTAATATCTCTACAAA
>CAOJBJ012324636.1:0-10690 GCA_948291685.1 Euphorbia celastroides | reverse complement strand
TTTAAGCAAAGTAAATAACAAAAGTGTAATATTGTTGCCAACTAAATCTTTCTTAGAATTATAAAAAAAAATATATTTCTTAAAATAGTTTGGAATTTTGAGTCAACAAAAATTTCGTTTTTCAACCCTCTTAAAAATTCATATGTTTCACTTCGACAAACCGAATGTTATAAACTCTAGTTGTATACACTTACCGTCTTTTTAGGACCAGTTGCTTTTTCAAGCTGTTATTTCCAAGAGATATATTTTAAGAATGTTTAGTTTATAAGTATGAATGATTGAAATGTATAGTTCAAGGCTAATATATTGTCATATGAAAAGCTTGTAAGAGTAGCTTTTGAGGACATCGGTTGAAACGACAATGCCAAATACAGTTTTTATGTAAGGTTTCTGAATTGTTCAAAACCAATGTGGGTTCATTGTGACAAATATTCTATAATTGGAGACTAATGTTTGATCATGAATATAAATATTTTACGAAATATTAAGAAAAACGAAGTCATAAAGTTTGTAACATGATCAGTTGTATCCTAAAATTGGACGACGAAATGTAAGCATAAAAGATAAAATTACAAATAGAATAGGGAATCAAAAGCTTACAAAAACCTAAAGAAAGGCCATCAAATGTCTTATTATTAGTTAAATTGCAGTGACAAATCTCTGCATAACAAACAAAACAATCAAAGGAATCATTCACGTTGTCAAGTCAATTACATAAATATTTAATATCTGATATATAGTATTTGATTTTACCAAATTTAAACAATAGTTATACTCCATTTGTAATTTCTAAATATAAATTTAATATATGAATACATTGATATCAATACATTTATAATATTAACGAAAAATACATATCTTATAATTCAACAATACTACTCTATCATGTATCGTAATATAAACTAGTATTTCCAAAATCTTCAAAACCAAGACGTTATTAAAGTTTTTTATACTGCTATTCATACTCGATCATATTATGTTAGGAGCATATGTAATTTTTTGGTCAAATTGGACTACACGATATAGTTTTAGGCCCTACAATTTATCTTTTGTTTAGCTCGGTTTAATTTTATAAAATTTTAGTTTATTTTAATTTCATTAAATTTTAATAAATTTCAATTAATTTTATACAAATTTAAATATATTTTAAATAAATTTCAATTTAATATAACGTACGGCCTAATTTTCAATTGGAAAGAACAGCATTTTAACGCATTCTGATTAAGAAAAAACTGCTCAAGGAAACAAAACAGATCAAAGGGATCAGAGAGAGTACTGCTGCTGCATAATATAATACTCTGACTCCATAGTTTCTTAGATTTGACACATCATTTTTCACTTTTCACTGCCATTTATTTATTTATTTATCTTTTTTGTTTGTTTGTTCAATACTTGTAAATCCTCTTAACTATATCCAAGCCCTGTCTTTGTGGAGTTAAATTTCAACAAATATAACATTTTAATATATGTATCCTTTTATGCTCAAGAGGTCAAGTCGTGGCTTTTTCCATTGAGCTAAAATTTAACTGAATTAAATGTAAATTTACAATGCTTTATATTGTAGTCAACATGAACCAGATTTATTATAAAAAAAAACATGAACTAAATTTGATATAAATTAAATAGAAGACTCGAATTAATTTCATAGTATTATAAACGTACTACAAATAAAAGCATTGATCACTCAATTTCTTGAGCTTCTTTCTAATCATTTGATTTGAATAATTATTATTAATAGAAACATAGTATCTAATGTTATGTCCATCAGTGAAAACCTTCTCCACTCACTACCCAAAGGTAAATCCCATCACAAAAAGCTGATGTATTTTTTACATATTGAAAAGCACCACACATTGAAATTTCTTATCATTTATAAAAAATAAAATAAAATTTATATATGTATTCTTTTTTATCAATTAATTACATATTTTTCATCTTAAATTTGTGCTCAGAAAATGACATCGAGGTCTATAGTAACTAGAGTCTTTATCATTGTACATTTGATATAAATGCATCGTCTTTGCAAAAGGAATTATTGAAGACAAAAGGTTCAAAAACATCCACATGGTCACATTTACTATGGTTCAACAATTTCTGTAACAATTGTTGTGTTTTTCTTGGAGATTAATAAAAAAAATTATAAGTGTATGTTTATGACTTGTTTTAACTATTTCTCAAACTAAATCAACAACTATCAACATAAATTAACAGCAAAAAATGACAATCAATAACGACGTTAATTAAAATGAAAAATTAAAATGAATCCTTAATAAAGAAAATGCAGTTGAATAAGTTCCCTAACCCTCATTTATTTTTATTTAATTGATTTTTCAACTAATACTTATGATTTTACAACTATAATTTGTAGTTATGTTTTGTATATGGTCTTTGATATAAAAAAAATTAAGCTCGATGATTGAATTATATGAATATAACTTGAGAGATTATAAGTAAAAATAATGCCAAGTTTTCATCTGTGCATATAAAAATTTAATTATTTCAGCTAAAACAAGTATAATTTGAATTCCCTTTTTTTTATTACATTGCAAAAATTTTAATATTCTTGCATTCAATCTTAATTTAGGTTGTTAATTGGCTCTAACACATACAAATATTTTAGGAATTGTCGTGTGATATCATAAAAAATGCACTTAGCCAGTATTTTCTTTTATCGAGATTAACTGAAGTCAAAATAATTATAGTGTAAATACATAATTCTATCGATCTAAAGGCTTATAATTTTCCGGTCGAGCAAGTAGAGACTCTTTCGATGTCTTTTTGCTTAATATATAATTCTTATGCTTATTCCATTATACTCTAACCATAAATGAATATAATTATTGCACGTACGGAAATATAGAAAATTAGCCAACTTCATCAAATTTCAAAAACTAAAGAAACTAGAGAAAGTATTTTCAAGTTAACATTAACACATACTAACGATACATAACGCAAACAAACTTAACCCTAAATTAGCCACAAAAACACCATTACTTCGTTTCTGTTTCCATTTTCGTGCTACATATACTATAAAAACCATCACCTAGCAAATTCATTATCCTGCTCAATGTCAGAAGCCGGGTCTTCCTCTTCCTCCTCAAAACAATCAATCCCATAAGCTCCATGGCCGTGTCCAAAAGACTTTACATGATCTTTCAAGGACCTCTTGTGCTTAAAATCCGAGCCACAAGTGCAATACCAAAGCTTCCCACAGTTCTTCTCATGAGTCCTCCAATCGCCTCGAACAGCAAATGCTTTGCCACATTTTCGACACATAAACGGCTTGATTCCGTGCTTTCGCTTGTAATGTGTTTGAAGGGTTCGGAAGTCTTTTAACGGCTTAGATATCGGGTGATCGATGTTGTTTCTGCAGCCCTGGGCACAACAGTAACATGGTAGCCTTAGCATTGCTGTTGGCTGTGTTCCTCTTAGGGATTCTGGTCCTTTTCGGTATTGTGATCCATGCCCCCACATGTGCATCTACACATTAGAATTAAAGCAATGAGATAATGTAATTAAAGAGACAAGAAAGAAATTTCATTTGATGTCATAATAGAGAAAAAAGATAACAACTTTTAACATATCATTATATCCTGTAGTCGGGTCGAGTATAGAGTATGAAGAATTAAATTTCTGGATTTATACCTTTCATAGTAAGGGTTTTACTGACTCAAAACCGAGTTCTTAGTGTGTAAAACTTTCTTTTCTTTTTTTGCTAAAGAGTCAAGACCTAGATCACAGGGTGTGAACAATAATTTGCTCGAATGTTACATTATCGAAAGGGTTTAAAGGCGTGAACCCAAGTTCATGGCATATGAAAAAAATTTGTTACGGTTATAACTTTTAGTGCTCAAATCTGATTGACAATATAGTAAAACTTTCATGAAAAAACCAATAAAATTTTATGTCTCAATCAAATAACATATAGTTTTTCCTAAATCAAATAGTGATAAAACAATGATTCAACTAAATAGAAAACATCTTATTTTCTTCGAGTCCCACCATTGAAAATGCTTTTCTTTCTTTTGTTTTGTGCCCTTGATTAGGGCACATCTAAAACATGCAAAAAATACAAATCAACCCTTGAAAATTAAAATATTTTCGCATTATATGAAACTAATCAATGACAACCATAAATTCAAATGTAAAGATGGACTTGGATCCAAAGGTAACTAAGAAATTGAATGTCATTGTAGCACTGTAGAGCTATAGAGAGCTAGGGCTTCTCTGAACAAAAAAAAATGATGAATATCTGAGCTAATTAAGAAATAATCCGAGGGATCAAAATGCTAGGGTTTTTACACAGTAGCCAATATTTTAAAAATCCCAAATTTCTAGGTTTTCAAAAAGCACAGTTTATGACTGATTATGAGTAGTTCAATCACATAAAGAGAGCTACTGATATAATTCTAATGTTCTTGAATTTTTTTCTGAATCCCAAAGCCGACAAATCATGAAAAAATCGGGGCTTTAATATTTTTTACATTTTGAAACAAAATTAGTCAAAAGGGGAAAAGAAAAATGATCAAAGATCAAAACCCTAACTTTGAAGGACCCATTTGGATTCATTCCCTGGAAAGTGAAAAAATTTGTTGAAATCCAGCAAGAAAATTAACTTTTTCTTCTGCAGAAAATCTAAAGGGGAATCTAAGAAAAAGAGCTAAAGATCGAAATTTTTCTCTTTTTGATCAATGATTTCCATTTTCAATCATATGGGTTCACTAATTAATCAATTAAAATCACACCCTTTTCATTTTTTTTGAATAATTATACCCTTTTCATAATTTAACACTGAAATTAGTTACCTGCATGTTATTGTATCGATTGAAGGTTTTGAAGCAAAGAGGGCAAGAAAACTTAGCTGGACCAATCAGAATCTGAGCTGGAGTTGGGATCCAATACTGTCCCTTGTTTAAACAACTGCTAGCAACTGTTACTTCGTCTTTATTGCTGTTATAATCCGATGATGAAATTTCGGTCGAACCCGAAAAGCTCGAGATAAACTCAACTGAATTAGTAGCCGTGGCAGAAGAACTCGGTAGGCCCAAATGCAAATCAACAGAAACAGCTTCTTCTTGTTCACTAAAGTTCGGATCTTTTCGGTCTTTTTGGGTTTCCATTGATGAAATTGGAAAGGGATTTTGTTCATGGTGTATGGGGCTTAAGCTCAAGAGTTGGAGAGGTTGTTTTGGAGGAGGAGAAGGTGGAGATTGAAGGTGAAAAAAAGAAGATTTTGAGTAGAAATTGTAATTGTTAGAGAAGTTGAGAAAATTGTTTGGATTATACCATCCATTGAAGTGGTTAAAATATGGATCAGCCATGAATGGGAGAAAAGGTATAGAGGCAAGAAAAAAGGTATAGGATTGGTGGAAAGATAGGGGGGAAATGAAGGAGATGGAGCTTTTAGGGTTTGGTAAAGTGAACCCAATTGAGTTAAAAAGGGGAGACAAAGTTTCACTTGTGAGGTCTGACTGAACAATAATGCTTTTAATAATATAATAATATTTATGTTTTTCTGGTTTTTTCTGTTTGACAAAAATGGAATAATTTTGAAGAAAAATTGGTATAAGAGGATTGAGATGAGGAAGTGGTGGTGATAATGTTTAAACCTTGGGACTTGAAAGAACAAGGGATAGGTATTGGATAGGGTGTGAAATTGTGCATGGAAAATATAGTGCTAACTATAATATTTTTTGGTTTATTAATACACGACGTAAATAAACTGAGAGAATCGATGGAATACAATATATGATATTGAAAGTGGATAGGTTTATATCGAATAAGGTTATAAGTGGAGTGCTCTATGTAAAGGCCATCGGGTATTATACTCGTTGTATAAGAGTTCACTAAATATTAAGCTATTATATCATAAATCAGATAACAAATTCGAGTTGTGAATGAAAAAAATAGCGAGAGAATCATGCAACACAACTAAGTATTTAATTAAAATTGAGTTAAGACATAGTCATTATAAAATTCTGGTAAATTAGATGAATAACCCCAAAAAATATTAAATTTATATTTCCAAAATCAAACAATTCTCTTTTTAATTTATTTTCCATTTGTTCAGTTCAATTTCAGTTTCTTTAAGTTATACTTCATTAAATTTTCATTAGAAGTTCATTAAGTTTCATTAAATTTCAATAACTATCAATAAATTTGAAATATGTTTGAACTTCATTTAGTTTCGATTAGTTTCATATAAGTTTTTGTTTTATCGAGTTTCGATAAGTATCAAATAAGTTTCAGTTCAATTTCATTCAGTTGAATTCAATTCAATTCTACTACTAATCGTTTAAAAAAACAGAACCTAACTGTTTAACTACAAATGTTTCCAATTTTAAGTGTTTTGCAATTTAAAAAAAAAATAAAAGGAAGAAAAATGGTGAAAAAATGAAAGAAAAAAACTTAACCCAACCCAACAGTTGCTTAGGGGGGCGAGCCTTTGTCGGCTCTTACGTACTACTCTGTCCCAACCGTATACTATTACGTGCTGTCTTCTTATCTTCTTATTTTCTTACACTTTGCTTCTGTCTCTACACATTTTCAACCCTCAAAATTAAATATCGGTTCATAACGAGTAGGGGAAAGCATTCGGTTATATTGAATCGAATTGAATGAACTAAATTACTTCAGCTAAAGTAGTTCTTGTACTTGGAGAGGAACATGTGATAAAAATTATAATGAAAAGTTGATAAATTATTTGAAGCAATTTGGTTCGGCAAAACCAACTGCTCACTCCCAGAAATAGTTATGAAGTATTGGTTGTTGCCTTGGTAGTAATCAGACTCAAAGTTAAAAATATGAACTTACACTCACTTATAACGGTTATAATCTACAAAAATAAGTTTAATTCAGTTTTGATAATTTTTAAGAAGTCCAGTTTCATTTCAATAAGTTAGTTAAGTTCAGGTTAAAACCTATAAGTTTTGTTCGATTCCATTTCAATAAATTCTAATGAAAATATGTATTGATTAGGTCTATGAAACATGAAAATCTCGCATAAAAAATAAATTGAGAAATCACAATTTACTCTGTCCGATTAAGTAAACAAAGCCTCTCGAGTTCAAAGCAAATTTCTTCCAATTCATATACAAATAAATTCACTAATAAATTTTATTTTATTTTATTTTATTTTTTGTTATTGGTGTTTGTCTATGTAATCTGTACCTTTGGTTCTTTCTTTCTCACAGTGATAGACTGCAAATTCCTAATGCTACATTGACTTAACACTGATCGTCTCCAGTACCCAATTCAGCAAAACCACCAAATTAATTATACATCAAATTTAATTTTCAAAAACAATTTTGGCTACATAAAGTAGTATAACACTATTAAAATTCTTATACTTTCATTATTTCACTAATTAAGGCAAGTCAAGCAAAAAAAAAGCAGCTAAATGAGCAAACTGCAAAAAAGAAGTGTTTATCTATGCTGTTATATATCTTATTTTATAAAGAAATGTTTAATTTCCGTATGTTATAATGATTCATATTGATGATGAATTAATTTCGCCACCAAACTGTACTGATATTGATAGGGAGTCAATTGATTATAAAAAAACTGATGGGTTTTTAATAAATTATTTATGAGCCAATTATTTTGGAGAAAATTATAATGCTTGAAAAAGAGATTGTGGGGGCTGCCACCTGTTATTTTTTACTTCAACATTTGAGAGCCCTTTTCACATGGTAAATTCACATTTTTATGTATCTCAACAATATTTCAAAAAAATAAAATATAATAAAATTCAATAAAACACCATGGTGATCTGATCTATAAACCTTATATGTATGATTCTCGGCTCCTTAGGTTTATCGATCCCGACGAGTTTCGGCAGGGGCGGATCTACGTTAATGGCTCCCCTCACTCGGAAAAAATTAATAGAATTTTATGTGTATATATATGTATTTTTCTTTCTTTTAATTTTACTATATATTAACTGAAGTGAAGGAATAGAACAAGCAAGGTGATGTAGCCTAATGGTTGTGTGCTTTGTCATGTGCCCTTCCATCCCTGGTTTGATTCTTGCTTGGTAAATTTTGATTGATTTTTGTTTAGTAATTTTCAATTTGGTCCACTAATTTTCTTTTCTCTTTCACAACATATCCCCTTTTACACTTTACTTTCAAATCAAATCCCCATTTATTTTTAGCCTAAAATTTCACCCAAATTTCTTTATTTTTATCTCTCCCAAATCAAAACCCCATTTATTTTTAATCTCAATTTTCACCCTAACTTTCTTTGTTTCTATCTCCATTTGCATTTTACTTTTACCATTGGCTTCAATTTGACTTTCAAAACTTCTTAATATTCATATTGAGGCCATTTCCCCATTCAAACTTGCATTGTGAAAATACTAGTGTGTAAATTTATTCTGGAGCTTAATATATTATTGTTTTATGATTACAGTTCATACATATTACTTTAAAACTTGTATGATAGTTTTTTTAATAAACCTTCTTGCATATGCTTGTTCATTTGTGATTCATTATTTTAATGTGTGTATTTTTTGTCTTTGTGGTTTCTATGTATATAATTTATTTAGTTGTTTTCTTAAATTTGATTATTTTATATCCATTAATAGTTTACATTACTATAACTTTTATCTGCTAAGCTTCGTATACATTGTCAACTTTGACCCCCCCTCACTTTGAGGTCTGGCTCCGCCCCTGAGTTTCGGGTTTTCAAATACTCTTCGTAAAGTCCCAGACTCGAACGCAAAACTTTACTGATAAGACAAATTCAATACATATTAGTTTCATCAACCGAGCTGATTCGTGAGCTAATTTGTAGCTAAACAATACCGTGTTATTATAATTTTTTAACAAAAATCTTAACAGGATAAATGCAAATATGAAAATGGTAAAATAAATGGTTTATTTTCCTATAAGTTGTTGGGGATTGGAGTAGAGTTTATAAACATAGATTTGGAAGTTCCCAAAACGCAGAGTTTCAATGCAATAGAAGATTAAATCTAAGACAAGGGGACAATAAAGTGCATCATTTCTTGTACTACATACTTGTTCTATATGTAAAATTATACACTAGCATTTGTTCTGAGATTTTGAGATCATGCAAAATATACTGTGTAGTAATCTATATCTTTTCTTTTTCACTTCTTATATATACTTTATATTCGATTTAGTTTGATTCACTTTTATTCATCATAGTGCCCATATTTGTAAATTTATACTAGGTTCAACTCAATTTCAATCTAGTTCAATTCATTTCAAAAATTTTCACCGTAGCCCTGATATTTGACAATAAGGTTCTCTCTGATTTCGAGGGTGTGAAATATTTTATGTATTGATTTATTTCAAATTGTTCCAAAAGAACCTAACTGAAATAAGTGCAACTACTTCTTCAAGTAGCATGGTTAAGTTATAAATTGATACTAGGACATAATGACATATACAGATAGAACTGCCCTGTTATATAATTAATTAGAAAAAATATTAGATAAAAGATTGAAAGGTCCAAGACAACACGAGTGTAGTAAATACGAACATCCTTGTCTGTGTCTTGTACTGAGATTTTTGGGCATCTTTCTCTATTTTCTCAATGGGTTTAATTTATTTATAGTAGTTGCAACTGTCTTGGAAAATAGTCATAAGAAAGACATTAGATTTAGGACCAACTAGAGTAAGTTTGATTCAGTTTTTGGTAGTAGTTTATTGTTTTCAAAATATATCATTGAGAGGAGTCACTAGCCACTTCAAATTAGTACAATTCAATATCGAAAATAAAATAAAAATATTTTTTAAAATTGTCTCATATGAACTTACATTAAATTAAAAGAAATATCTCAAATCCATTCCGGATGTGATTCGAATCCGAGACTTCTAGAGTCCACAAATTTCATCTTAAATACTATGCTAAGACTTCAATCACAAATATAAATATATATAAATAATAATAAAGTTTCTAATGTAATAATAATCTTTTTGCTATTTTTAATTACATTTCTTTTCTTAAATTTTTTTTATAAATATTGAAATAAATCTTCATCGATAAAATGTTAACAGAAAGCTTTAAACTAACGACAATCTCACCTTAGTAGATATAAATTAAAACAAACTAACCACTTTTGATTACATTTTCAAAACCATCTTCTATATTTGGTAATCTTTTTATAAATCAAATTGGTGGAAGATTTTGGATTCAAAACCCAACCCTTTTAAAAATTTACTAATTATTTTAAAAAATCAAATCTATGTCGTCTCCATAACATAAATAATGTCACAAGAAAAAAAAAAGAATACGGAAACAAGTGCAAAGGATTGTGAAAAATCAGACACGTGGCGAATTCCAGAAGAATTTGAAAATGACAGAGAAGATTGGAAAGCACAGAAAATACAGATTGAAGTGCAATCATTGATTAACAGTTATCTCTTCACTTCTTGAAGTGACTTTCCACTCTTCATTTAATTTCTCTATCTTATTTAATTACCCTAATCCATTGAGTTGAATATAAGAATCTTTAGTAAATCCCTTTTAGTTGTTCGTTTTCGTGTTACGGGTTTTAACTGTTGTAGTTCTCGTTGCATTTAGATGTTGAAATTTCGACCCGGAGAAAAGAAAGTTCAAAAGTGAATGGTGTATTCAAAGATTTTAGTTTCTTATAGTTCCATTGAAACGAATCTTTGTCTATTTTAGAAACAAAAAATAAAATTATTAGCAATGTAAA
>CAOJBJ012324394.1:0-10205 GCA_948291685.1 Euphorbia celastroides | reverse complement strand
AATGAGGATTAGCTTCCTTTCCCATTTCGGCAACTGAAATCCTCATTTTTTTAAACTTCTAGTAAAATTAACTTCATAAGCCTAATCGTAATTCTAACAAAGAAAATCAGACAATCTATTCATATTTCGTTAAACATTAATTTTTTTTTTATATAATATGATATATATAAGTAGGATTAACTAGTTTTACATAGTGTTTTCATCCCCTTTCTAAACAATCCATCACATGAACATATCTCCAAATATCAGTAATCAGTGTATCTCAATAATCACAACTCGGTATGAAGATCAACAAAATCTACATCACTACAATGTTAAAAGCTTTCATCACAAACCCCAACAACTACTCCTCCATAATAACCAACACCATACACAGGTGACACAGCCAATACTAAATTCTAAGCACAAAAGCACAGATCCTGCAATTAATCCGTCTAACTTCAATATGAACACGAGATTAAACAGAAAAGACAAGAGGATTTTGAACCTCACCAGTATGCACACTCCAGAAAATGGCACCAGCATCATCAGACTTTCCACAATCAACAGCTATAGCCCCAAACAACGCCCTAAAAGCGCCACAGACAACATCCGGAGCAGTTGAATTAGCCTTGGAAGCAATTCTAACCACATTATGTAACCCTAATCGCATCGCATCAAATGCATAGCTACTTTCCATCTTCGATATCTCAGCTATTCGGCGATTGAGCTCCTTCGAGGATATGTCGATGTTCTTACCGAGAGAAATCAAAGCCACATACGCGTCGATCACGTTTACTCCCAAAACGCCCAACGCTTTGTTGTTCTCCCCTGAGAAGGAGGGGTGAGTCATCGCACGGCGGAGAAGGTTGACGTTTTGAAAGCTGTAGCTGTGAATTCAGAAGAACAGGCGATCGTCTTGTTTTGTGGGAAATAAACAGAATAGGAATCGAGAAGAGGAAAAGAAAAGGAAAGAGTAAGTTACTTGAGTGTTTTCTGTAGTGATTTGAGAGCTGATTCGAATGGCGATGACGAGCGATTGAATTTGATCGTCCCGTAATTTCCCTCGCTGATAGCTCGAATCTGCAAGGAATCTCAGTGAAATTTTTTCAAATGAAAAATCCAACGGATTGAGAAATAGAAAGAAATGTACCGGCGAGTAGAATGAGGCCAGGACAAGCAGAGCGACGAGGAGGCGGGGAGTCATTTTCACGATTTTTTGAGGAGTTCGTATTACAGTGAAAATGATGCGAAGAAAGCAACAAATTAACTAGGCTGTTCAGCTTCCTCGCTAAGCTATTTTCAACATAAATTCCTAATAAAATAATGGCGTTACAACAAAAAAATCACAAAAGGATTTGTGTTTTTCAATTTTTAAAAAGAGATATATCGTTTTAAAATTTTTTTAAAATAAGAAATTTTATTAAAAATAATAATATTACAAGTGATATTTAACAAAACATGTTATAATATATGTTAATAGAATTTATAACATCATATAACTATTATTTGTGAAAAATAATTTTTGATGTAACTGTTGATTTGATGTGTTGTAATTTCATCTGAAAATGTATTATAACATAATTTATAAGATCTATATGTTATATGATCTTATAACACATGTTATAGGCCATATAACACGTGTTATAGAGCCTATAACAATGTTATAAGATATTTAAATATGTAAGATGAAGTTTTACGGATTCATTATGTAACAAAAAAAAATTCAAACAATTTTTCTTGTAAAAATGTATATTAATATGGATTTAATTTTAAAGATAAATAATAAAGCGTACAAGTCATTCTAAAGGAGTTAAGTCAAAAAAATCAACAGTTTGACATATATAATTTAAATTTTGAAATTTAAGAGTATAAATGCAAGGGAGAAAGAAAAAAGAGTGTAGATAAAATAATTCAAAAGTTAATATGGGCTAAACAATTAATATAAACAGTTTTTAATTAAAAAGTCCAGAGAAACATAAAAAAATAAAGTATTTAGAATAAATATGTTTTTATATTTTACCTAATCCGATATTAATGGACAGACTGGATTGAGCATAAAAATGAAGTTTTAAATTTTAGTTCGATTTGATTCGATTTATTTTTAATAAATTATTTATACAGGTTAAGTTGAGCTTGAGTAATACAACATTTGCGTCGTCCTGATCAAACTAGCCCATCCAATAAGCACCTTTAATTCGGCTATAAAAGTACCATATAATCTTGTATTTATTTTAAAAAGTGATGATCACCAAGTCATTGCATGTTAGTTATCAAAGTAACATCGATAATATTCATTTTTTGTAAAAGAACAAAAGAATTAATTTCAAACATCGGTAACACTTTTAGTAATCAAACACAAGCTTAGATTATTCATAAAAATGTTACGATTACAAAAGAGCAAACCGCCAATGAAGGGTGAAAATTACCAACCAACATCGAGGACAGTTGAAGGAAAAACCGAACAGAAAATTTAGCACGCTTAATGTATTAAATCAAGTGCTTTGTACACTTTATACTGTATTACTGTTGGATTAAGCTTTTTACAATCAATTCCAAAAAGTAATTAATCCAAAAAATCATGAACAAGCTTCCTTTTTCTCTCCGAAGCGGTAGAAAAAGAATGCTTTGCTATTCAAATAGTTCAAATTAACAGCTACCAAGTTTCAAGGCAACAATGTCATGTTTCAACCGATTTTCCTTTCACCAAAACTCCCTCAAAAAAAGCAAATAGTATACATAGACACAAAAAGTTCAGTAAAAAAAGCACACATCAGCTCACCTAATCGGAATCGGCAGCTAAAAACTCCGGCTAACCGGAAATGCCAGGTCCCGGCCCTCATATGATGTACGCCATGGGCACCGGTCTGGCCCTTTCTACTCTGACCAACGGTCGCTTCAGCCCTCACCACACCGTCACCTACACCATCAACGCCTTTTTCGGCCCCGATATTGGCTCCTTCTCCGAGTGGCTCGGTTCCAACCTCGGCTCCTTCGCTGACTCCCTTGGCTCTGACCTTGCCGACTACATCCACGATCCTTTCTTCTACATCTTCATTTTGGGGGTTCCTTTGTGTTTTTTCTACTCCTGGCTCTCCAAGTTTTTGCTTCAGAGACGGATTCTCGAATCAGTTTCGGGGGTGAGATGTGTGTGTTTTTGTGAGTTTTAGCTAGGAAAGTAGTTGATTGATTCACTTTATTGATTGCTGATTCGTTTGATTGTCAGTTGGATTTGATTGTTTCAGCTCCTTTTGTGGAAGTTTTCCCCCTTTTTATAGCGTATCTTTACTTCATTTAAGTTAGGAGATTTCGATTACTGGCGTTGGTCTATAATTATGCTGATCGGTTTCAGTTAAAGTATTGGCTTGCAGTTGCTATAAGCGATTTCTTTTGAAGTTGGGCTATAATCATATATACTTGTTTGATTTTTCATGGTGATTTCAAAATGATTTGCCATCTAATTGTGCAGGTTCCTCTTTCAAGGCTGCAATGCTTGTCACTGGTGTCTGCTGGTTGCCTTTCACACTTTTTCTTAGACCACTTGTTTGAGGTAAAACTTAAGCAGTTTATGCATCTATAGATTGATAAGAGTACCGAATTTTGTGTTTGACTACTCTTTGTTTTCAGTTTTAAGCCGTTTTGATTGTTGTTGATCAAGATGATTTAAGTAGTTTATCATCCGAAAGTGGTCTGCAGCTTGCTTCATAGTAATCTATAACATGAAATGACCTCCACTTTTTGTGATTCTCGATGAGTTGGGGGAGGTTGCAGATCTTAACATCCATCACTATATTATTGGGGTTTTCAGAATCATCGTGTTGAATGATCATTAGCTTACCATGTGGTTGGTCCTTTCATGTTGTTATGGCTCTTTTGTCAGCTTGAATGGGATACCTTTCTTTTCTTAGTTTTTTCAGATGGTTTGTGGAAAAATTCCAAAGTGTTAGCTTGGTCCGCTACAAATCAAGAATTAGTCGGATATAGAGATTTAGGGTAACTTTTATTATGTGTTGATAGCATATTGGCGGGCTGAGCAAATCGTGCATTTTTCCTATCAATGCTAGAAAGGAAGAAAAGGAAGCCATGTTGACTCATACCATAGGGTTTTCTTGAGCTTTTTCAGGAAAATGCTACGAGACCAACCTTGTGGACGGGTTTTTCAAAACACCGACCCATATAACTGGGATTTCTTCAAATTAACTAGTCGGAACGATTATCAGTTTATTGTGCATCTGACTCTCTGCTCCTTTTCTCTGTTGCCGTGGGCCTTTTGATGAGCTTAAGTAAGACACCATATATATTCTATGTTTTTTGAATGGTCTATGCTATAAATAGGTGTTCAACTCCATTCATGTCAGCCCAACTCACTCCTGCTCTCAGATACCTTGGCACATATCTCCATTGAGAGAATGTAGAAACTTCACTTTTGCTTTAGGCTTTCCATTGAGTTTCCTTGTGTAACTTGGGAACATTAATGAGAAAGAAAATCCTCAATGTAAGTTCAAAAAAGTTTTGGCACTCCTTCAATGTCAATGGCTCCTGTTGATAAAAGAACTAGAATTGTGTTTTTGCTTTTCTAGCTAGATAAACATTCAAGCTACATCTTGAGTAATAAGAAGCACTAGGCCTAACTAGTGAATAAACCATTCAAACCATGTTTACATATTATATAACTATTTTTTGTGGCTTTGACAACCGGATCTATTTCCTTTGCTTGTGGACTTGTTTATACATGAAGTTGATATACATAAATATGTGCAGGAAAATGGAAAGTCAAGAATGTACACCTGGATATTGAGCACCGGTTGGTGGAAGAATCGGGCGCCGGTCAATGTCGATGCTGTTATTGTGGTTGGCTTGCTATGCACTTGCTTGATTGGTGGTTTTATTTACATCAACAGGTGATGACATTTGGTTCCTTTCACCATCATTTTCTCTGCATTTCGACATATGAGGTATCACTCAAAAATCAAAACGTTGTGGCTTGCAGGGTAACACCTTCAAAGTACACCAAAAACCAATCACTCCAATCATTGAAACTTGTTGTGATTATAGCAAGCCTCTATTGCCTTTGGTGTACTAGCCAAATATATTGGGTTCATCCTCGTAGGCCAGCAGTAGGCGAAGAGGCTGACCTTGGAGTGCTTGTATTTTTGGCCACCTACTTCTTTTTCCCTCATTGTTTGTGTATAATGTCCATCAATTCCAATGAAACCGAGCTACTTCCTCATTAGAAGCTATGGCGTTGATACTGCATAAGAAAACCCAGTTTACAAACGGTCCTCAATATCCACTTTTCTGCTGACACGTCTTGTAGCTTTCTCAGTCCTGGGAGTTGTCTCTCTTTGTTGAGGTATTTTTGTTTGTGGCTTCTTCTATGTTTGAAGTCAGATTCTGAAAACAGTTACGAGTTGTACGGTTTCATATGTACTGTTCTTACGCTGCTACTGAGTATCAATATCGCACATTATTGACAATATTTGTAAATATACAAGTACATGCTGAATTCTGTTCAAAGCGGCCACTATGTTACGAAAGGGAAGGAAATCTAGGAATTAGAGCAGGAAATTCGCTGTTACCGATCAAATTCCCTTTGTTTTGGAGCTTTGGTATATGAAATGAAGTAAACTAATTGGAAGGAGCAAACCATGAAAGTAATGAAACTGATCATCCCAGATAGACAAAACCAGTAGACCGAGAATTCATTCAATTAAGACAAGTTGAAAACATGAACAAGAAAATCATGAACGACATATGCAGGAGTCGCTTAGTAAACATTCGAAAAGTTGGCGGAATTTAATAATATAATCGGCTATTACAAATTATTTTAGCTGCAGATCGAGAACTTCATTACGAAAATCTTAATATCAAATCTAAAAAATTTGCTTCAGTCCGTAATGAACCTGAAGATTTGGGTTGGGATTAATTCGGTTTAAGGATATATAATTATTAATGCAAAAATATCAAATAAAGTGAAAATTTTTTATTTATCCTCCTGCATTTTTCATAACCCACTCCGAACTGCAACAGCTCCAACTTGAGCATTCATGGCAGCTCGCCGGATTTCAACCTACATTTCCCGTTTCCTCTCTGCTTCTGCTTCTTCTCCTTCACCTTCTCTACTTCACGCTCTAGGTCACCGTTGTTTTTCTTATTCCCCCTTCTCTTTCTTCTATTTCAAAACTTCATAACTCTCAATTGGGCTGGGTCTTTGATCCTTCAGGAAAAAATCCAGGCAACAGGAGGACAATCAACAGGTTTGCCACTGTTGCTGCTGCCGAAGAACCAATTACCCCTTCTGTTCAAATCACCTACACCCAGAATTTCATCAATGGCCAATTTGCCGACTCCGCATCCGGTAACCCTTGATTTTTCTTCAACAAACACAATTAACAATCCCCAATTGCGAAATTTTAAACTCTCACCCGCCAATTTCGGGGAAGACATTTCCTCCATACGATCCACGTACAGGAGAAGTAATTGCTCAGGTAGCCGAAGGCGATGCTGAAGATATAAACAGAGCCGTTGCTTCCGCTCGCCAAGCGTTTGATCAAGGACCTTGACCCAAAATGACCCCTTATGTACCCCCTGAATCCCTAATCCCTTCTTTTTTTTCTTGTTTTCTGCTTTCTGACAAATTCAATTCAAATTTCGATTCAGGAGAGGTCAAGGATACTGCTTCGATTTGCTGATGTAGTTGAGAAGCATAACAATGAGCTTGCAGCTCTAGAGACATGGAACAATGGGAAACCTTATTCACAGTCTGCTAAATCTGAAATCCCGAGTCTTGCACGCCTTTTTCGGTACTATGCAGGCTGGGCAGATAAGATACACGGGCTTACAGTTCCAGCAGACAGTAGCCACCATGTTCAGGTTTTGCACGAGCCTATTGGGGTTGCAGGCCAGATTATCCCCTGGATTTTTCCTCTGATTATGTTTGCTTGCAAAGTCGGCCCTGCTTTAGCTTGTGGGAACACTATTGTGTTAAAAACAGCAGAACAGACTCCTCTCACTGCTCGTTATGCTGCCAAGCTATTCCAAGAGGTACAACTGCTTATTATCCCCTTTCTTGAAGGCGAAAAACTGCAATTTTATGGTTATAGATTAATGGGTTTAGTTGGAATGATTGTTGATGCTAACTTTTGTGAAGTTAGACTTATTTGACTTAACCTGTGAGTTGGACAGTCAAATGCTAAATGCATCATTAACCCTATTGTCCATAGATTTTAATTGCTTTCCGTTGCCTCCCTCAAAATTTCAAATAGTGCACCAGTTTTCACTCTGAATATGCGACTTGGGCCAAGTTCAGGGATTAATGATGGATTTGGCGTAGTCAAATTGAGGCCTAACATTCACTTTCACCCGAATAATCGGGTTTTGCATTGGTTGGGACACAGGCTGGCCTTCCTCCAGGGGTTTTGAATGTAGTTTCAGAATATGGTCCAACCGCTGGTGCAGCCCTTGCTAGCCATATGGGTGTGGATAAGGTATTTTATGAGATTAATGTTTTATATAACACATATAGCAAAGATCTATATTGGGCTGATTTCTTCGGCTGCAGCTTGCATTCACAGGATCAGCTGATACAGGTAAAACTGTACTTGACTAGTTGACTTGGCAGCAAAACTAGCAATCTGAAGCCAGTTACATTAGAGCTTGGAGGGAAGTCCCTTTCATTGTTTGTGAGGATGCTAATGTTGATAAAGCAGTGGAGTATGCACACTTAGCTTTTGTTCTTTAATCAGGTTTCCAATTCAAAAACAAACCGAGTCTCCCTGATAAAAAAAAAACTTCAGTTATTGACAAGTATTGTTGTAATTTACAGGGTCATTGTTGCTGTGCCGGGTCTCGCACTTTTGTACATGAGCGGTTATATGATGAGTTTGTAGAGAAAGCAAAGGTTCGTGCTTTGAGGCGCGTTGTTGGTGATCCCTTCAAGGCAGGAGTCGAACAAGGTCCTCAGGTATATACATTAACAAATCCGAATACATTACACTTCGCTTTGTTCTTTAATCAGGTTTGCAATCAAATTAACACATAAACACATCCAGTCTCATTGGTAAGAAAACTTCAGTTGTTGAAAAGTATTGTTGTTATCTACAGGGTCAATGTTGCTGTGCTGGGTCTCGTAAAGGCCCGTGCTTTGAGGCGTGTTGTTGGTGATCCCTTCAAGCCAGGTGTCGAACAAGGCCCTCACTAACTTATTTGAAAAAAATAGAACCTTAAAACTTATTTGAAACTTAATGAAACTGAAACTTATATCAAACTAATAAAAATCAAGTGATGTTTAATGAAACTAAAATGAACTTAATGGGCATCTAATGGAAACATGAAAGAAACTAAAACTAAACCGAACTGGACGAAACGACACTGAATGAAAAATAACTAAAACGAACAGAGCCTTAATAAGTTTCGGTTCAATTCAGTTTTACCGGTTAAAAAGAACATAGCCTTGTTCATGAAGTTCGAAAATTGAGTACAACTAATGGGTTGTAATTGGTGCAGGGGAATTGAAGAAGTGATAAGAAGGGCAAATAGTAGCCGGTACGGGTTAGCAGCAGGAGTTTTTACTGAAAATATAGGGACGGCAAACAGGATGATGAGAGGGTTAAGGGCAGGGACAGTGTGGGTGAACTGCTTTGATGTGTTTGATGCGGCAATTCCATTTGGAGGGTATAAAATGAGTGGCATTGGCAGGGAAAAGGGTCTTTATAGTCTTTATAATTATTTGCAACTTAAGGCTGTTGTTTCTCCTTTGAGCAACCCTGCTTGGTTGTAATTTGTGATTTGTAAACTTCTCTTCCCTGCCCTTCCATTATTGGGTTGTTTTTTGTAATTTGATTAGGGATGTAATCAACTTTGATTTTATATAATTTGACTTTCTTCCCTATAAGAAATTTAGATTGTAAATAGTAGTGTTCATATTCTATTTTTGTTTTAAAATGAATTTTTTGGAACAAGTAATAATTTATTTGTCTGTTTGCTCCCTTAGTCATATACGTTATTCATTTAGTTCTACTTAATGAAAAGTTTCCACAGTTAAAGAGCAAAAGAATGTTAGATATTGGTTAGTACAAAAACAAATATATATAATCAAGAACACAGTTAGCAATACTAAATACGTGTGACTAAATCTCGAACAATATATCTCAATTAAAATATTTTTAAATATTACCATGAAAGAAAATATATAATGATAGAATAACACATAAAATAAATAAAATATTTACAATACCGGATTTGCCATTGGTTAATGTATGCCAATTATGCTAGAAGGTTTCAGCACGTCGCCGCATATACTTTAAGTTTATACTTGTTGATTTTTTATCTTCCTAGTTCTCCTTTTCTTTTGCACGAAGCATTCTTGCAAGTTAGGGTTTAGCAAAATTCTCTCATCGACTCCATTCCCTCTCAGGTAAATTCGATTTTCTCTAAGGAAATCAAAAGTATCCTCAAATTCCCGTTTCTGTTTTCGCAATCCATGTTTCGATCTCTGTTTCTTTTGTTGTTTGTTGGTTTTATGAATTTAATGAAATATTAGGTCACAATTGAGCTCTGACAATGGCTACTGAACCTAAAGCTTCTACTGAGGACGTCAAGATGGACCTCTTTGAGGATGACGATGAATTTGAAGAGTTTGATATCAATGAAGGTAGATATGCTTCCTTAATTTTCTAAATCAACCTCTTGATTGCCATTTTATTTTTTTGAGTTTGAGCTCCTTCGACCTAATCCCTATTTGCACACCTTAGGGGAATTGATTTTGTGCTATCTTAGCCTAATTTCTGTCAGATCTCATGTTAATCTCTTGAGTGGCGCAGCAGAAGATATGATTAAAATGAATCTCCTGATTCTTCTTTTTTCATTAGTCGAATGCTTGAATTAGATAAGATAGGATGGTATTAGGATAGTGGTTTACGCAGCTAATTGTGAACTTGCTCAAATAGTTATTGATGCATCTTATTGTTAATGGGCTTGGCTGCCAAAGTTCATTGACTTATCTGAATCATCAGTTCCAACTGTGAATATATTGTGATCATGCTCCTCTGATAGCATGGTACTAATCTAGATGATTCATATATTGGTGGTTGTGGAACTGCTAGAGGTTAGGTTTCTTGTAGCTGCTGCTACTTTTGAAAGTCTGTTATGCTCAATCTCAACACTTGGCCTCGACATTGACATTTCTCTTGCTCCTGTGATTACTATATCACTATGCATTCATATGC
>CAOJBJ012323554.1:0-10409 GCA_948291685.1 Euphorbia celastroides | reverse complement strand
GGAAGAAGAAACAAATATCAGTACTGGTATTCTTTACTGCTCTTAGTTATGCATTCATATTCATTAGAGTAATTTTTCACATACCAATAAGTTGAATGTCATTTGAAGCCATTTTATGTATATGCACTTCTTTATATCCTTTGAATAATTTGTACACTGTCATTGTTTTTCGTGTTCAAGTTTCGGTAATGGTTCTTTTAGTTTATGTGTATTCATCTCAAATTATTCTATCCTTTAGTTGTTTTATTTACTAATTGTACTTTATCTTTTGCTGCTTATAATTAGGAGCTCAAATCAGAAGAGGAGGAAGAAAAAATTTGGCTAATGATAGACGATAAGGTGTATATGAGATGATGCTTCAAAAAAGTGTGGATAGAAAGATAAAAAAAAGGAACAACAAATGAGGTGGCATCAATTTTTTCGATTAGTGTTCGTACTGTACAAAAAATTTGGAAACGAGCCAAAGAGTCTCCACATGGTGATGTATCAAACAGAAAAAAGAGAAACTCTGGTCGGAAAAAGGGACAGTTTGACATTGATCGATTTCGTGCACTCGAGTTACACGAACGAACAACAATTAGCTCCATAGCTTGTCCCTAGACGTTAGCAAAAGTTAGGTGTTCAAAATGTTAAGAAGGGGAGTAATTAGACGTCACTCTAATGCTATAAAGCCATTCCTAAAGGAAGAACAAAAAATAGCACGACTGCAATTTTGTTTATCCATGTTTGAAGAAGATAGTTTGACACATGATCCGGTTTTTAAAGACATGAACAACATGGTTCATATTGATGAGAAATGGATCTACGTGAAGAGAAAGAATGAAACTTACTACTTATTGCCTGATGAAGAAGAACTGTTGTGTACATGTAAGAGCAAAAGGTCATGTTTTTAGCTGCAGTTGCTCGCTCGAGATTCGATGTGCACGGCAATGTAATATTTTCAGGCAAAATAGGTATATATCCATTCGTGAGAAGAGAGCCTGCTAGAAGGAGTAGCGCCAATAGAGCTGCCGGTACGGTGGAGACCAAACCCATAACTTCAGTGACAAAAGAAGAGATAAAATATTTTTTGATCGAAAAAGTGGTACCCGATATAAAAGGAAAATGGCCAATGCAAGATAGAATGCGACCAATATTCATTCAACAAGATAATGCAAGGACGCATGTTGATCCTAATGATAGAGAATTTTGTGAAGTGGCATAGAGAGATGGATTTGATATTCGACTAATGTGCCAACCTCCTAATTCTCCGGATTGAATGTTTTGGACCTCAGATATTTTAATGTTATTCAATCATTGCAATACAAAGAGAATCCTATGACAGTTGATGAGCTTGTGACTGCGTTATGAAGTCGTTCGAAGAGTTTTCTGCGGTGAAGTCTAACTGATTTTTTGTGACATTACAATAATGCATGGTTGCAATTATGAAGAAAGGAGGGGGCCATAATTACAAAATCAAACACCTAAAGAAAGAAAAGTTGGAGAGACAAGGAAAGCTTCCAATTAGATTGAATTGTGAAGTTAGTTTAGTCAAAGATATTATGCAAGTTCTAAATTAAAATGTTTCTCATTTGATAAAAGAACTTATTTTTTTACTGTTCGTACACATAGCGTTTTCGCCTAATCATATTTTAGTATGCTTTGGAATCTCAAGTTTCTTTTACTGCATTAAACTAAGATAACTAGGCCAGTTCACATGAAAATGAAAAAGAAAACACAAGAATTTGTACAAGAATAATGTACCAAGTCACAAGAATTCTAGATTTGAAATAATTAAACAAAACAAACTACATATCTATCCAACGAAAATTAATTAAGATAAACCCAAAATTGAATTCTGGATTGGTCTCACCAAAATCAAATCACAAATAGGTAATTGATCAAATAGACATGGATCAATGATTAAACAAATCAATAGAAGATCATATGCAATTTGAAGCAAACATTGCCCCGATAAATATAAAACTGACTGGACCAAAAAACTACATACTCATAATTCCAAAAGTTCACTATTACAGAACTGATTGAACCAGAAAACTAAAATCCATACTAAAAAACGTTCATTATTACAACCAAAAAACAAAAAGCCCATGTTCAGAAACATTCACTAAACATACCATTTTGGAAAATAAATTTTGAGCATTGTCCTTATCATTCTTTTGATTTCAATTTCCCTGGGATCTAGTCCGTCTTCTTTGTCCATCGGGAACAAGTTCAAATCGAATTCACGATCGGGTAACAAATTAAGGTCAAAATCCCTTTCCAGTGAATGAAGCTTCCTCTTTGGCCAATTTTGTTTTCTTCCTCAATTGTATCTTTCGATTTATCCATCTTCATGAACACCATCAAAAGTAATCTGATCTATAAGTACACATCTCCAGAGACAATTCATCTTCTCTTTTTGCAGAATAAAAATTGAATAGCTGGTTTTTGTTGAAAATTGAAAGCCATTGATAAGGGCAAACATGGAAGAAAAGAGGAAAACATTCATTGACAACAGAAGAACGACAATTAAAGGGAAAAATGGCATTCCCTCTCAAACGACTATTTTTAGAGTACAAACGGAGTATTATAGAGAAGGAAAAATACTTTCACATCTGATAAAAAAAATACGAATGAATATTGCACGATTTTTTTTATAAAAACTCAAATATTTCACTCAATTAGTAACTATGTAAGAAAGATGAACTTGAAAGAATCTTGAGTTTAGGATGAAATCACGGTGAGACTTGTTATGTAAAAGCTGATGACATATTAGGGAAAGAGCAGTAAAATGAAGTAGGAAAGGGGGCCTTAAGAGGCGGTAGTTAATGAAGATGGATTTACAAATAGGTTAGGGTTTTAACTGAAAACAGTATACGGATTCAAGTTCGGGTCCGGATTTAGTAAAAATCTGATATTAAATTCGTGTGTAATAATATGGATCTCGATCTGGCCCGAATCCGTACGAGTTTAAAAAGCTAAGATCCAAATCCTAAAAAACATATTTGGATCCATGGATATGCTCCTCCCTAGTGGGGAGGCATACATATTGAGGAGTTTAGAGACACATATTCAGCTTCTTATTATAGGTGAATATGTTTTTATGTGTTATGATTCTTCCAACTCGAATGACTATGAGCCCACGTACGAGGGTTTCAATGCTCGTGGTGTTGATTTTGTGATGGATAACAGGAATGCAAATGCTCTTGTTGATAATGATGCATAGGTGGTGTTGATGTGGGTGAATGTAGGTAAATTTTCCACCCCACCATCTTCCAACACTAGGACACGATGAAGTAAGGAGTGATTGTTTATGTAATGGCTCAAAATTTCATATTTCATTTTCTTCAGTTTATGAATGGTGTCGTCTTACGTCACAGTTTGAGCAAAAGTCAAACTCGTCTTTTTTTATCATTTTTTTCTAAGATTGTTCTTACCACTCAAATATCTTAGTAATGATCCAATAAGCATATTCAACTATATATTCAACATGAATTATGAAATTCCGTTACAGAATCTCAAAATACATTTACTAACTTCGATGAAAAAGAAATTACTATAATAGATTAATTTTCTAATGGATAGATTTGGTGATTCAACCCTACCTCCTAATGACATTGTTCTTTAAAAGAATTTTCTATAACCATACCAATTATTCCTCATATATTATGTGAAACCATACAACCATATTGTTCCTACCTTCTTATGCATGTTTATGCAGAATTATCAAAGCAAATTGCATAATGGGATATGGTGAATGAGACAAAATTTTCAGTATTCTAGTTGTTGCATAGTTTGGGTTATTCCAAAACATTAATAATAACTTATTCTCTTCAATTATGGATAGTGACATTTTAAGTTAAACTGGATTCATGAATCTACAAAATTGGTTAAATACCTTTAACTGTTTTTAGACTACATACAATGGCGGAGCTACGTTTAGGCAGGGTGGGGCAGCTGCCCCACCGAACTTGGTAGCCGGAGACGTCATTGGAGGGGTTTGCAGAAAACCCTAATTTCATTGAAGAAGACGATGGAAAGGAAATGGGTAAATGACTGGTCTTTTCTTTTTCATTTGGGTTAAATTAAAGCCCATTAGTAATTAAATCAAAACATTAATGAAATTTCTAAAGGTCCAATATTAATGAACCCATTTTTGTTGGACCTTTTTTGTTCTTGTAAATGTAAATGCTAGTTTCCTTGTTTGTTTTTACCAAAAAAAAAGTTGATTTGGGGGTTTATGATTTGTTGGTTTTAATTAATAAACTTATATTTCATAAGGTCGAAATTGATAACTGATAAGTGCAGGAAATAGATAAATTTAAAATTGTGGAATTAAACTTTAAAATTTAACTTTTCTAAACTAATGTCAATAATTTTAATGTGCATTTTTTATTTTTGTAAATGTTTTGTTCAAATTTATTTATTGGCTGGAATCTATTTTTCGTTGGTCAATAATTTTCGCTCAGAATACCCTCTCCGACTTCAATTTTAATTACATCTCTAAGTTTATGAATTGTGATATTCTAATTAATATGTTATGATTTGTTTTTACATCATTATTTGGAACTTAAATCTATTTCATTTTTACCTATAAATCTGCCCCGCAAACCTCGTATATTGTGGCTCCACCACTGGCTACATAATACATCCATATTAATATATGTTACATGTTTCATATCTAATGATGTTCATCTACACTTGCTATGTCTTCTAAAACCCATTAGTTTCAACTTTTCTTCACTATGGAAAATTTGATAATTTCGATAAAAGAAAGGTAATTTTGAAGTAATGGTGTAGTTGTCTCTCTATGATTGTTACATATTATAAAACTTTGAAGATATGTGCAATCAAGTCGATATGTCCGAGTGGTTAAGGAGACAGACTCGAAATCTGTTGGGCTTTGCCTGCGCAGGTTCGAATCCTGCTGTCGACGTTTTTTATTTCCCTTTTTTCAACAATTTTATACTTTGCTTGTACTTAGAACAGAATCTAATCATTTCTTAAACCAAAAATATGGAACAATGCAATGTCATTAAACCAAAAGTTTGAGCACTTCTTTTTCTAATCTCCACAAAGATTCAACGTATGCATTAGTTTTGGCTTTAATTCCCACCCGAAAACCGAAATTCACTTCATTCTCACCTCTTGTTCTTCAAAATGCTACCAAACATAGACTTGATTCTTGTAACATTGCTCTACTGCTCTTTCATTGTTTGTGTTCTTGTTGCTTCTCTCTTTCTCATTTTGAACTGCCTAATCATTTCATTCTGTACAATCCTCATCTCCCTCCTTGTAATTGATTTGTACCAGATGTTCCCTTCTTTTTGTAATTGGTATTTTGTATCACTTGAGGCAAATATTGATCTGGTTTGTGTAGTTGTCATTTGTCGGTTGATCGAGTACGGGATTCATGTTTTTTCAGGTTTCCAACCTTCCTATAAAAGAATGATCTCCCGGTTCAAGCTCAAGGCTACACATTTTTTGCACAAATTCGATTCTTTGCTGCTTTGAATTGCTTCAGTGATAGTAGCCACAATAAAGTTGGAGAACTTAGCACACACTTGTATTGTCGATACCGATACTTCTGATGTATCTTATTGTTCAACTTAATTCATTGTGGAGCTGAAAATCTTGCAAAGGATTGATGCATTAATCATAGAGCTATTCTATTATGAGCAGATTGTAAAGAGTTGAATTTCAAAAAGTATGTGCAACTGCTAAATCTTGTAATGATTTAAGTGCAAATGGATCGAACATGCCTATCTAATCTGAACATATTGATATATCGATACGATACAATTGAATCAGTACTTAAATTAATAAAGAAGGGAATAAAACTGTATTAAAGAAAAACAACATGAAATAGATCTACTTAATTAACTGAAAATGCGACCATGAACAACATGAAATCAATGTGACTGACAGAACAAGTAGTAGAATTCATCGTCTGAAAACACTTCTAAGCATTCAACTCGACTACATCAGAGTCGCAATCAGGCAAATAAATATACTTATTCAAGTTTGTCACAGATTGAATAAGCAATCCAACTTAAACCAGAAAGTCAACATTTTCCTTTGTTTTCTTCTCTACAAGGAATGTACATGGTTGCCAAACCAAATCACAAAATACGACCAAATGACAAATTTATATATATCAAAAAACCAAGTCAAAAAGATCAAACGAAATTAAGAAAAAAATCAAAGTCACATGCTCCCAGGAGATTTGGTCTGCTTGAATTTGGATAAGTCAACGAGGTCGCCAAACAGCTTGTCTTCGGGCTTGTTCGGTTTCTTAAGAGGCACATAAGAAGAAGTTGAAACCTGGTAAGATGAATTTCTCCCATTGTCATCCCTAACCGAAAGCCCATACATTCTCTGCTCGAGATACTGTTGCTGCTGCTGACCGTACCCGAATCCTCCCATTTGGTTCCCATACATTTGCTGCTGTTGAGGGTACATTGCACCGGCCATCATGTAGGGCCCGCCGGCGTAACTCGCCTGAGGATACCCCATCAGATTGGGCGGGCCGTTGACCGGTGACAGCTGGCCGGATGCCATTGGCTGCATGTACATGCCCATGGCTGGGTTGTTCTCTAAGGGGGGCATTGCTTGGGTATAAATGCCGCCTGGGATTGGCTGAGCGTGGGTTACCACCACCTGGGTGACTTGCATTGGCTGAGGGTACTGAGGGGGAGCCGCCACTGGGCTACTGTCGGCTGGTTGTGCTTCCCATGGTGGTGGAGGTAGTGCTCCACCGCTTTGGCCACCTTGAAATATCCACAAATGACAGCTCAGTAACATCTAAAGGCATAGTGTTGTACTAAATTAAGGATTAGTTAGGGATTGCTTTTCTCAAGCTGCTTTTCTAAAAAGCTCTATTTTCAAGCTTTTCATAGAAGCAAGTCAGATAGTTTCTTATTAGTTAGGGCCAGTTTGGGATTGCTTTCCCAAATGATTTGTTTTCAAGCTTTTTCTAGAAGCAACTAATTCTGCTTTTGGGAAAGCAAATCAAGCAGTTCCTAATTAATAAGTATGAAGGACCAAAATGTGTTGTTCAAACCAAAATTGGTCATTGTATCAAAAGTTTGTGAGATAAATACCAAACAACCAAAAGGTGTTGTTCCAAGCCAATGAAAAGTTTGTGAGCGTAACTTATTAAACCAACTTGAAAAGCAATATCAAACAGACCCTAAGTCTAAGAACGAAAGTTACCAAGAACTGGTGATGCTGGCTGTTGCCGTGGTGCCATCTGTCCATTCCAGGCGGGTCCAGGGGCTTGCCCAAAGGGTGTATTCTCATACCCCTGCTGCCCCAAAACACTCCCATTGGCGTACATTCCGGCTTCAGGGGGAAGAAAATTCTGTTGCTGTTGAACTTGAGGAGTAAATGAATTGGGTGTTCCAGGAAGCTGAGTGGGCTGAACATTGGCAGCATTTTGCTGATTGTTACCATCAGAAAACATGTCAAAGAGAACAAGGGCATTCTGCAGATTGGAAGGAGTGGCTGGCTGTGGCTCCCCAATAGGGACGAGGGCCAGCGAGTCATCACCGCTCAACAGATCCATTTTGGGGTTAGCCGGTGGTGGAGTGGTTGGACCGTTGGTCACAGGTGGTGCGGGAAGTAACAACTGGTTCAGAACATTGTCAGATCTGCAAAAAGATCATCTCAAGTCCCAAATCCAATAACAAAAACTGCTCAATTTTAACCGTATCATATATCAAGCATTCAACATTAAAAATTTGACCTTCCTAGTACTAAGTACTAACAACTTAACATAGAAGTGCTTAAGATGCTGCTTTAGATAATGGGTTATATTAATAAAATTCAGTGAAGCCCAGAAAGCATCGAACTCATTTCCAATCAAGCATCTAAGGTGTCTATTAATATTGGTAACCCGTGAGCTAATTAGTTGCAAAAATCGATTAACTGGACACTGATACACAAATAACCACAAATCCAAAAAATTTACTTGCAACTAAAGTTCCAACCAGAATAGTCCCATGATGATCAACTTTAACAAATATATACAGACATTGCATATTATGATGGCAAAAAGCAATAACAATGAGGATATGAGAACAAACACTTAAAAAATGAGCCAACGCTACCACCTTAAATATATATCTACAGTCTTGTATTTAGATAATGTACAGAGCAGAAAAGGCTAATGTATTACTGCAACCTATATTCAACATAAATGCACTTACCCCTGCTCAGGTTTTTTGTTGTTGTCTCCAGTATCAATAAGAGGACCATCTTCCACAGCTGATCCCCCAGATTCAGGCTTAGGTTTTACTGTCACAATAGGAGTTCCTGAAGCAATAGCTTCATGCTTGGCTAATAAGCGCTGCAAATCATCATTTAGTGCAAGCCCTTGGCATAGCAAGGATTCATCCCTGAAACATAAGCTTGAAATTGATGAGTCTAGTATATGTTAAATGCAAAGTCCACAGCATTCAATTCTGCACCTAGCTGACCAGCCAACAAATAATCTGGTCTGGCCCAGTCACCAGATTAAGTCACACCGATTTCAACTATAAACAGGTGCTAGATATTAACAGTAAGGCGTATAATTGCATGCATATAATGATATAACAAATAACTATGAATGCGGAAGAAAAATAATTTTGGAAAGAAAATATAAAATATTACCCTAAATATTTTATTTTTAAGACATAAAGGGACATTTTTTTTTGTTTACACTTTTTATGTTCAATCTGTTCAAAATATACTTTATGAAACAGAAAAGAAACAGTAATTGATTTTTGAGAACTGTTAAGATTTTGGAAATAACTTTTAACACCTAATGTGGTGTATGCTACAAAGCGCTCCAGCCAACATGCCACAGTGGAGACAACCCAGCACACATGCAAAGACACTATGAAAATAAGACTGCAAGAAATTGGTGGCAAAAGGGAAGCTCATGCCACATATTATAAATCAGGGCAAATAGTACAGGGATAAAAATTGTTACGCACGAAGTTGAATTGACAAGATGAACCACTCTTTGCTTGTATGTACGACACTGGTCCACCAGATCTACAATAACCTCCTGCCTAAGTCCCTGAAAGTCGGATGTTTTTGAAAATAATAAGCATATATATATATGTGAAATGAACAAAGAATCATGCCACAAGTGAAGTGCAATGCTGATAGTTTTAACACATGTTCCACAAAGCAAATCTTACAATTACAGATGCAAATTACACCCAGAAGCTTGTCAAAATCATTCAACTTATATAGTGTGAGACAGATAACATTTTACCAGCAAATGTTTCCAGTATGGTAGGGAAATTTACCTCTTTGTTTTCTGGATCTAGTGCATTTAACATCTCTGCAAGGACATCCATTATACCCCGAGCATTCTGAATTTCTGTCAAGCTAGTAAAACAAATTTCAAAATAATTATAGCTAGCACAATTGACAGTCTGAGCCAAGGAACTCAAAATAAAACAGATTTGAAAGCAAAGGTGGCTATCCACAACAAAAATAAATAAATCTTTCATATTCAACCCACAACCAAGTCAAAGAAAAGACTGCAAGAAAAGCACCTTTCAGGTTATGCTTACAGCCATATTGAATTAGGGATTTCACATTACCAACCAGCCCACCAACTAAGCCTTAATCCTGTCCGCTATATAAATCAATTCATCTAACGCTGTGAAGCTCTATATTGAGCCAAATGCTCATCAATATCAAGTAGGCACATATCTTGTAAGAGAGGATGTCATGCTAGTTAAAACATTAAATATACAATAGGACCAGAGTTTTGTACCCTGTTGTTGGTTACCCTCTATTCATATGGTTTGCCAGTTTGCAATGAACAAAGCATCAGCTAAGCTGGTGCGTAAAATCATGCAAACCCCATGTTTTCTATATAAAAATGCTCATATAAGCAAATTTCCTGGAAAATGAAAGTCAAAGCTACAATACAAGTAAGAGAATGCAATATAATTTAAACTAGTACAATTTAAGAGTAAATTCTAATCCCCCCATCAAATGTTAATGATATATCAATAGGCAGGAACACTGAGAAAAGAGCCATATCAAATGGGAAACTGTACTTTTATGTCATATTTCGTGGACATAAAAGAAAGATTAAAAAGTATACCTTAATGTTGGGAACTCTGATTCAGCAGAAGATTCTGCTGCCTCTTGCTGCAACTCATTATTCCGCAAATTTGGAGGATAAGATGTCAATGGTTGTGTTTGAGGAGGTGTGAAAACAGGAGTGGACCTCTCTGTTCTCTGAGGGAAGACTGCCCCTGCACGCTGAAAAAACAAGAAAGTCCTCACACTGCCTCAAAAATAGTCATAATACATTTTCCAAAACTAAATGGATACCATGAAACGAAGTAATGACAGACTTTTGATAAAAAGTTAATTAGGTAATGAAGAAACTACAACATTCAGTTTCTTATTTC
>CAOJBJ012323495.1:0-10284 GCA_948291685.1 Euphorbia celastroides | reverse complement strand
AATCCAAATTGTTTACATTTCTTTACTCAATTATAAATGTTACGTATTTTATTTCTTTTTATTTGAAGTATAAGCTTTGAACTATTAATTTTTAAAATCAAATATCAAATAAAATTTATGTAGTATAACTTTTTTTGTATGTTTAATATTAGATTATATAAAATATTAGTATTTTTATATGTGTTTAAAAAAATCTGGTTCGGCCACCGGTTTAATCCGGTTTAACCTAAAATTCATGAACCACTATCTTCATCGGTTTAGTGACCGGTCTGGGTCTGGAAACCATGATTTTTATACTTTAATAAGTTTCATTGATGTAGTGTTATGTGACGGAACTCCTTTTCAAATCTTGTTAATTTTGCAGGTTTCTGTATTAAAATAAAATACATGATAAATTGTATGCTTTTTGTCAAGTACAATTATTTATAAATAAATTGATGGTAACTTTTAAAATTGGAATAAATGAAACATTTTCAAAACTTACTCAAATTTTGAAAACAATTTACAAATAATATAGTTAAAATATATAGAAATATTGAATTTTGTGAAATGCAATTTTTCAAAAACATACTTCATGGTTTAGTATGTTGTTGCTAACTTTTGAAACCACAATCAAATTTTTAAAAAAAATATTATAAGGATGTTTTTGTAAAAAGCCGAAAAACACAAGATATATTTTTTAAGATTTCCTTTTATAATTTTAGCATTTAGCAGTTCATCACTCTACTGTTCAACAATAGACATTTCATACCAATTTAAAAGAATTATGAGATACACCTTTTTATGAATTGAATTGATTATTTAAAATATTTTAAAATTTATATTGTTATTTAGAGCTCAAATTTTAGTGAGACATTATATTTACAATGAATTTTGTTGTTAATTAAAATTCACATGTGACTATAATAAACTCACCATCTACTTAGCTTGATTGTAGATTTTTCTCATTCAAAGAGAGTTTAGGTTATTTGGAATTAAAAATTCCATAGTCAAATGATAATCAATCAATAACCCTATACTTTTTATGAAGAATTTTAATCTTGTATTTCTTGTTGACATGTATTTTAACAAAGGGTATGAAATGGACATGGTTTTAGGCGGTTATTGACCTTTAATTTTGGTTAAGTCTTATTCATCGTCTATCTCAAGTATTTCTAATAGCTCATCTAAAATCTTAATCATATATAGCTTGTAGACCGAAATGAACTGATCATAAAATTTTGATCAGAAGCCAACTATCGACTTCCACAATATAGTTACACTAGCACAAAGAAAACTTTTAACAAAGTTTTCATCTTTCATACATGAGTGCTCCTAGAAGTTTTAGTATCCATCTCTACACTTATAATTCTTTAGTGAAAAAGTGCTCGGGATATGTCTTGCTGAAAAACTTCATCGTCTCATAAATTTCCATTCTCTCAAACTGTTATTTCTAGGTCAAGCATCGTACTGATCAAAATAAGAAATTTGAACATTGCTTCGATTCGAATTTCAAAACTATTAACAAGTTTTAAAATCAATCAACAAAAAAATTTCTACAAAATTTGTCCTTTTTAAGGATGCACCATAATTTAAATGAGTAACTGTGATTATTGCCGAAACTCATAGATATAACCTGCATTGAATTATAAGTACATAAATTGAAATAAGTGGCTTTAGAGCCCATAAACAAATGAAGACCAAAATCCACCACGCTTCAGTAAATGGGCTGGAGTGAGAACTAATAAGAAATGTTTGCAAGGTTATGACTACCTAATCCTGTGCTCAACAGAAATGAAAATTATAAGTCCATTTGATGGAATAGATATTACATGGAATACGAAAAAAATTAAAGAAAAAGCGACAAATATGAGTGAGTGTTCATGGTCGGGTGGAATACAAAATTTTAAATCTTGTACACTTCATGAAATAACTATTAGGACTCGTTTGTGGAATAAAATAAAATGAATGAAAAATATATGAGATTAGTAGGATATCTGTTTTTAAATGGAATAACTACTCCTCAATTCTTCTATGTATCATAAAATAGTAATTCCACCATTTCAAAGAGGAATAGTTATAAGTTATTTTATGAATTGTACAAGATTTAGAAATTGATATTTTATTTGGTCATGAGCACTAAACCTATATAAGTCGTTTTTCCATTTAATTTTTTCCTTATTTCATGGAATAGCTACCATGAATCAAACAAGCACATCCTCTTTGAAATAGAGGAATTGCTATTCCATAACATAAAGAAGAGTTAAAGAATGGTTATTCCATTTGAAGACGAATACTCTACAAATCTCATCTATTTTTCATTAATCTTTTTCTATTTCACAGAATAGGTATTCTGTGAACCAAACGAATCCTAATAAAAATAGTTAGTATTTCAACTTTTTAATGGTAGTTGTATGGAAATTGTTAATTGATTCAACCGGATGTAGGTTTTCATAATTTTCTGGTGGTTATCTTTATTTTCGAAAGATTCAACTCTCTCAAAATTTGTCATATATTTTCTCCATTGAATGCGAAGAGTTCATGTCGAAGTTTATGAACAAACGCATAACAGCTAAAGGGTTGAGAAATTAGAAATTTATGAGAACTCAAAAACTAATCACAAATATCTTAGACCATTGATCAAGACAAAATTTTTGATCTATAATCTATAAAAGTTTCGGTTTTGAATCTAATATAGGATGGGTGAATTCTCTACCTAATCCAGTTTTATGTCTGTTTATGAAATCTAGCACTACGCAATTGATTGTTAATCAACAGAACTCCCTTTCAAATCTAGCAAAACAATAATGTATATAACACTTAAATCAAATAAACAAACACGCAAAATTCTCCCGCTTTCTTAAATATTTTTATACCAGAGTAACAGCAATATCATCGAAACAAATCTCATTAACCCATTAAACACATGCAAATTCAAATGTCAACCGACCAAATGCATCAAAGCACAAAGAACAACAAATCCTATTTGATTAAACAATACACAAATTCTCAGACTTGCAATTAATGCATTTTACACCATACATTATTCACTAATTAGAAAATTAAAAAAATATCACTAACATCTTCCATGAAACTAAGGGGTCAAAAAACCAAAGCCATTTTCTTCAACATTAATATGGTATATATTTATCCATTATTAATAACACTCTCTTTTATTCACCCATGCATAAAAACAAAAAAAGTAAGCGATGCTTAGTTGTATTTCAGCACACTTATATTGTTTATTTTCATAGGGCACTGCGACCCATGTCTCATTACGTTGCATTTACCTTATTTTTAGATGATAATTATTTATTCTTTATTTTAATTTGAAACTCTAGACTTGCTTTTTACTTTATATAATTACAACACTGTATAAATCATATGTGAATTCAGCCTCTAATGAAATATAATTACACATGTGAATTTTGGAAAAGTAGGCGATAAATAAGCCAACATATTCGATACGAGAAAAAACTTGAAGCTCTTATTTATTGTTTATGAGCAAGATAATTGACCAACTTACATATTTGATTAAAGAACAAATATCAACGAGAAAATTATAAGCTTACAATATAGTAATTTAAATGTAATTACCTTTTTATTCAAAAGATGAATGGCGTCAGTCAGACTTATAAACGTATTTCTTTGTTTCTAAAAGCTCATAAACATATTTTTGAATAAAAAAATAAGATAATAGCCGGCAAAATGGTCGTGCACTGGAGTTGGAAAGTCTTTAAGGTCCCTAAATTAAGTGTTAATGTTGGCTTAGCTAACCTTTTAGGATTTGTCTTCAATAGGAGACAAAACTAAAAGCTCAAATTCCACTCTAAATTACTAGTACTTTTTTAGTACTATCTTTCTATTGGATGACGTGGCAGTTGTTCAGTTGATTCGAGTTGCCTCATATTTTTTTAACTGGCTGGTTCTCTGAACAACTATTAGACACAAGTAGAAATATTATTGTTTTCCTATAATTTTGGGATAATTACTTTCTCAACTTGAACCATATTGGCCAACGCTCTCGGCTGTAATTTTTTATATATTATGCCTCACTAATTTGATCAGTCTATTCTATAAAAAAACAATGATCAGTCTATATTTGGAATTATTTGTCCTCGTGGAAAAAAAAGTAAAATACATTGTATCTCAAATTTAAACAAAGGTGAACTATATATACAGCACAAATGACAATCTGAGCTAGTAAATTATGCCAAATTATTGATAAAGATTAGCTAAAAATGTCTGAAACCCGGTTAATTTTTCCAAAAACGGAGTTTGGATATGTTAATTTTATCATATTACACATCATTTTCGAATCAGTTGATCTAATTACAATCATCAATTCCAACCGACTAAAGTTCATGTTTTGGTATGCATGTTCCATGCATTAACCAATAAAAAACTATTAATTTTCTCAAATATAGTATACATTAATGCGTTGAGGTCGTTGTGGAGTCTCAAAATATCCGAAACATTAGTGATATTCTTACTTTAATTCATCTCCTCTTAGCATTTATTAATGATACTTTTTTCTAAATGTTATTAAAATCATAATATGAGTCAATCCCATGATTCTTTTTGGCCTTTAACCATTACTAAACTCTCCTCTAATCATGACCTTTAGAGTATACTTAAATGTGTTTTTAATTATATAAGGGAGTCATGTTCAACTCTTGTGATTTGATCCCTGAACACGATATTACCTTCCATTAAAATCTCATATGGATGCAATTAATGATGTTCTTCTGAATTTTACTATATGAATATATCTAGAGAATATAAAAATAACATACTTAAAGGAAAAAAATTAATAATTAAAGTAAAGTAAATAAAAAAACCATTTTAAAGATACTAAACTTTCATTTTGTATGAATATTTTGACTCAATCCATGTATGATGATTTTGATAATAATTAAAAATGATAAACTTCTTCATCTTAAGCGTGATTTTTTGTTATTTCAAAAAATTTGAATAGCTTCATATCAGTATCAAGAATTAAAAATAAACTTTCATTTTCAATTTCTAGAAAAATATACAATTCTGAGTTTCTGACTAAAGATTACTGGAGATAAATTATATTTTCAATGCAAAACCATCAGAACTATTGATTTAAGTGTTTTATTCTGGTGGTTATCTATTCAACAGGAGGGTTGGGGCACCATTTTGATATCTACGAGACGAAAACTTTCAATTTTCTGTTTTTAATTCATTTAGAAATTTAATATGCTATATGTTATATGCAAACAATGTTCCACATTAAAGTTGAGAGGAGATTGGGTGATTTATATGAATGGATAATATTCTAAAATGGAAAAAACAAAACTGCATAAAATCTATGACATGAATTGGTGTGCATTATTTCCGTTGAGTGTTATATTATTGAAGCTATTAGTTAATATGTTATTTTCAAGCTCAATTCATGTCATATTTATAGTTACTTGTAACCTAATTCAAAAGGGTGCATTTTCTACATAAATATGTATAAAACTTACGTGTAATTACATTTTTCAAAGTAAAATTCTTGTTTTTTTGTTATATAAAATCTAAAAGAACTATTAAATTATATATATATATATATATATATATATATATTAAGAAGCAAAACAAGTAAAACCTCACCAGGTTTAAATGCATATGCAATTATCTTTGTTTAGTTTTCTAAAATTTGAAGCTTGTATGTTGGCTTTTTTCAATTCAACCTCAATATAGAATAAGAAATATAGAATTTGTTTGAAAAAGACATATTTCAGATATAAGAGCTCACAAAAGTACTAATTGTCATAAAATATAGAGCTAATATTGTCAAAATAAAAATGCAACATCAATTATTTTGAAAAACGAACATGTAGTGTATACTATCTATATTTAAAACTGTTGACTTGTGTTTTAAGTTACTATGTGTAGTATAATTATAAATCTAGCAGACATACTCAATTTATTAATGAGCTTAATTGGTTGTTAAGTTATACCCTGCATTAATTCATTGACATGGAATATCTGCATACATGCCAACCAAAAAAGAAGAAGAATATATAAAATGAAAATATGAATAAAATTATCATCCATTATATGGTATGGTGTATAAACTTTAGAACTCAACTGCCTAACCCCACTAGTACTTATGTAGCATGAATTCCGACATGATTTGCTCATCTTTTGTTCGTCATACCTATGTATTTCCTCAATTTTAGGATTTAAACCAGCTTTTTACACGCATTCCATCTCACATTTTTCTGCACTTAATATTAACAAACCTCTTTACCTGTTATATATATTTATTCGTATTCTTGTTCAATGATAAGGAGTTATCCAATGTGATTGATTAAGTAATTATTGTTAGTGGTATCAGTTTTCTCGAAAACTTTATTTCTTTTAATTAATTATTGTTTTTCATATGCTAAAGAAACAAATTTCCGAGCAAAATCTTTATTCGGTAGAATTCTAAGTATGCAACATCAAAATCACATGCCAGAAGTCATAACTTGTCCATGTGTTAGGCTCTTGTTATTATATGTGACTCTACAATACTATTTTGGCTCGCAACTTTTATCTGGTCAACCTCGGCTTCTTTGGCACAATATTTGTACAGTTTTCTTACTGTTTCTTTCACCTTTTACCCTGCATAATCAACTCCATTCAACTAACAATAGAATACAAAGAGATAATTAATCATAAGCTATTTAGTGAAACAAGTCGCTAAGTCCCTCAAGCTTGTTTATAAAATCACAAGTTCGATTTTTGAAAATGTGAATGGGAAATCTGAATTGAGAGTGTGGCCTCCCTATTAACTTCTACATCCAAATTAGTCAATTAAATATCGGAGGTGAAAAGAAAAAAGTTACCAAAAGATAATGTGTAGAAATTAAGAGAAAAAAAATTGATTTATCAATTCATCAAAATTAGTCGAATTATAGAGACTAAGAAACTTGTTTTTAACATTTTATAGAACAAAGTTTCCTAAAAACTGTTAGAGATAGCTGACCTGGCAGATAGGTTATGAAAAGGGATTACTAAGTTGACAATTCTTTAAGAGCTTGTAATCAGCTACGAAGAGTTGCATAAAAGGAAAATTGTGATGCTGTGATGGCTGCTTCTGCGGATTAAATTTGAGGTTACAAACTTTTCTTGGAGAAATATAATTTAGAGAAATCCACAGACACATTCAAATTCTAGTCATATGAATGTTACATAAAAAAGTAACTTGATAGTATATATCTTTGATATTAGTAATAAAATACGAATTATGTGATAGCGCAATAATTATATACTCGATCATAGTGCTAGAGAAGAAGAACAAAGCAATAATTACATAATTGTTTGAAAACTGTTGTGTGGCTCAAGCTTAATTTTCTTCTTGGACATGGTGCTAATTTTGACTTTTAATTTGAACGTGAACAAAACACAGCCAAAAATTAAAAATCAATAAGAAAAAGATAGAAATTGTGTAGTTTAAGAAGGCAAAAGAATACAAATATGAAGGTAATTTGTTTGATTAACAACTTGGATCGAGACCTTTCTCTGTATTTGTCTATTCTTATGTACTTGTTTGTTTGTTTTTTATTTCATGTTTTCATACACTGTAATCTACTTGACAAACTCCGAGATATCTTAGCCTTTTTACTTGTGTTGGTTTCCTCACTTTCTTTTTTTTTTTTCCTAATCTTACACCACAATTTTAGAACTGTTTTTGCTTTTAATCAAATTTGCAATTTTAAATAAGGTGATTAAAGCTGTCCATTGTAGGTCTGAAAAAAACATCAATATATAAAATAATTTGTTTCAAATAATGCAGTTGACGCATATTGGTATAGTTACGATAGTATAATATATGTATCCTATGACACCTTTATGACGTAAAATAGCATCTTAAATAAAGCAACAATGCAAAGTATTTTCAACAACATACAGACCATTGTCATGTTTAGATCTTGTTTAACTAAAAATGAAAAGTAAAATGATTAATGAAATCATGCCACATAGATTAATTTGATATTAAATCAATTGGGTATAGTTTTTTTATTATTTATAAGTATCTTTATTGAAATAATCTTGTTCGAGCTTATTCACAGTTAAAGTTCACCACTTCTTATAGCAAGTGTATTTATTGAGATTTGAATCAAGGTCTACTCTTAATTACTTAGCTTGTGTTGCTAACTAAAGTACACTTTAATACAACTAAAAAGTTTAAATGCAGTAATGAATCTCTTCAAAATATTTACTGATACTAAACATTTTTATATGTTTAAGTTTATTGTTTTGGATTTCAGCCACATTATATCATCCTTAATGTCACTATATGTCTACGCTTTCTACACAAGTCAAATAGTTTTGCGATGGTCATTTAATATGCTTTTGTCTAAATGAATTAAATCATATAATTAACTTTGGATTTTTATTTCACAATTAAGCTTAGCTAAACCGCTCAAGTATACCCAATTTGCAAATATTTACAAAAAGAAAAGGATGTTATTCATCAAAAAAAGATGTCGCTGTCCATTAATATACCAAATGAATGATTAATCACTACCCACCAACGCATAATCCAAATTTACTTATGATACAAAACGGCAAATGATTGGACAATTAACTCATTTTCATTTTTTCTTTCTGTTTTTGGATGATGATAAATCATAGTCAATTATCATAATTATTATTATAGTAAATGTTAGTCAAAGTAAATTACGAAAAAAATACCTTGTTCGTGATAATGAGAAGCTAACAACCAATCATGTTAAGAAAAAACCAAAAACAGCCTTTTGCAAGAATGGGAGGTAGTACTAATTGATATTTATAACCAAATATATCAAAGAAAAAACAAAATTAGCCTTTTATTCCTTTTTTGCTCCATTTTTATGGAGCCAAAACTATTCAATCAAAACTAGCCAAAACCAAATATTTCAATATTGAGTATAATCAGGACCGTTCCTACATATTTCGGGGTCTATGAATGAAATAACAACTGGAGCCCCATTAATAAAGTTAGAAACTTAAATTGTAATATATGAAATTGTACATTTATCATCACGTGTAACAAGAAATCAAACGGTAATATTAAATGTACTATTATGAAGTAGAAAATATTATTTACTAAAAGTTAAGCACTCAAAATGCTATATAAGACAATATCATTTGACGTTTCTTTCGACACTGATGATTCAAAAATTATTTTCAATAAATTCTTGCATTGAAAACTTTTTTTGACAAATAAGTACCCTTTTACTCGGTTCTGCCCGACTCCTTATCCTATAGTTACTTGCTTTGGCATGAAAATGGTACAGTGAGAATTGAACTAAGACAGATTGAAAGAATGAAGAAATGAAATAGACTGAAAAGAAAATAGTTACTCCTCCTAGTAAGAAGGTAGCCATAGATGGAAGTTCGATTGTAAGCTCTTTCTCAAATAGAAGGTTCTTGGTCAATGGAGTTTGATAAACTCAAAAACTTCAAGTTTTGACATCAACTTTTTAATCAAAATTCGATTCGAGAAAAAACATCGTCTACATTAAAATCCTCTAAATTATTATTTGAATAGATAGTCTTAAATTTTTAACAAGATTTATGAATGCATTATGATCCAACGAATTAAAAGAATGAAAGATGTTATCAATCATGTTTATTTTACTTTTAGTTTAAATAAGAAAGATTGTATTAATAAATATGAATATTAATTTTTTATTTGATGAATTGAAAAATTTCATGATCCGTTCATTACATTAATTATATTTATTAACTTTTTATTTTTAGGTTGATTAAGTAAAAAAATATATATTAGTAATAGTATAAAACTACTCCCTCCATTTTTTTATACCGTCTTTTTAACCTCTCTATCTTGACTTTTTATAATTGTCATCTTGGACTACCAATGCATTTTTTACAATTTTTTCTCTTATTTACCCTTACTTTAATTATGAGAGAGGTGATGAATTGATAAAATTATAAGTAGTTATTAAGAAGAAAGAGAATTTCTATAAGGGATGAAGTAGTCATTTTAATAAGGTAATAAATGTTTTATTGGTGCTGAGGCCCCAGTCCGTCGCCCCTATCGTCCATAGCCAGAAACGGCCCTGAATATAATAAATTTCATTATGTCAAATGTTTGATTCTGTTGTAAATAATGAAAGGCTAAATGAAACTAAAAAGGTAATTTTGTTTGAATTGTTACTAATTTAGGACGAGTGAGAGTATTCATGGAATGAAGATTATCTAAACTAAATTATGATTAAAAAGATGCGCATAAATGAAAAGGAAAATAATGGAAAAGATAAAGTGATAATTGTTTTAAATTGGAGAGTATCATTTTAG
>CAOJBJ012322390.1:0-13350 GCA_948291685.1 Euphorbia celastroides | reverse complement strand
TACCCTTACTTTAATAATAACCTTAATTAATGTTAATAACCTAAATTATAATGTAACTCGTATGTTTTATAACAAGTACTACTATAAGATTAAATATAACATTATAAAACATATGACCCTTAAAACTTAATTCTTCACTGTTGAATAATAAATTTTAACTTTTATTTATGAAAAAGTATTAATAATATAAAAAGATAAATTCAATGTCAAATTATTATATTTTAATGAACACATCCTTTTTTTTATTACGTACTTTATGCTTGTTGTTATTTTACAATTATTATGTATTATTAATGAATATTATTAAAATTAGGTCTAATGCATACTTAACTCCTCAAACTTGACACGTTTTATCTTTTACCCCCTTAAACTCTCGTTTTGTCCCGCTAATCCACTGAACTTGACAAAAAGACCCGGCAACCCCCCAAACTTGATAAAAATGTACCCAAAAGTCCCCTCATGCTGACGTGGCAACAATTTTGCGTTGAAAAGTTAACCCAACCACATACTGCCACGTCAGCATGAGGGGGCTGTTGGATACACTTTTGCCAAGTTTAGGGGGTTGGCGGGACAAAACAATAGTTTAGAGAGACAAAAGTTAAAACATATCAAGTTTAAGGGGCTAAGTATGCATTAGGGCTTAAAACTATTAACTTTTGATTCAATTTATACGTTGAATGAATGTCTAATGAAGTATTATAATTAAATTTTCCAAAATTTTCATATTTCGTTTCCCACCCTTGGACTAAAAATTTAGGTCAATATGTCGTCGTTCTCGGTCTTTACCTCCCCCCTCTTCGTTTGGACTGCCCCTGTCTCTTCTTCCCCATCTTCATCATTCATGGTTCGTATTGCTGTCTTCTGAATCTTCCCGTATCCAAGCATCTAGTTCGAAATGCATCGGACTGTGGCCGTCTCTACGACATAATCTTCTCGACCACGACTCAGTTCTCACCGTCAATGGATGAGGAGCATCCCAAACCACCGATTCTGCTAGTTAATTCGAAGAAGCAGCCATCAAAGTCGGTAATTGTTGTCTCCTTCCACCTAATTAGGTTATTCTTCGTTATTACTGGTTATTTACGGGTTTGATGCCTGAGCATAATCTAATATATGAGTCGTACTTGAGAAGATTAATATATGCTAGATGTACCTATTCATTAAGCAATTCGTTAGATCCTCAGTGCGATTCGTTTAGCAATAATGTTCTGTTTCTCTAACATTAGTGTTGGATGATCCGAATCGCGCATTGACTTGGTGAACAGTTAGAAGCCAGTATATTAGTGGCAAGAGTTTGATTTCCTTGTTGTTTACCTGCTATTTCAGGAATGGTAATTTCTTTCTAGTTCCTCAGGAAAATGACTATACCTTAATGAGAACCATTTCACAAATAATATCCCTTAAATTTGAATTGTTGGACTACTAGATGCTGTTTTTCAATGGTGAAAATCTCAAGTGAATATGCTGACAATCACACATACAATTTATATGCATACGACCTAAACGCAGAAATAGAACAATTATAGAGTTTGATTTCATTGGTGAACTATAGAAAATAAGAACACAGCACTACAACAATGTGGAGTAACAGCACACATGCCAAATTCCAAATGGAAAAGTTAAAAGCTAATCTTTCCGATTTACCCTAACCTCTAGCATAAGATATACAAAACAACAATCATAGGTCTCTTGATCCCAATTATGCACTTAATCTAGAAGCTTTTTTTGAGTCGCATTCTACATCAAAATATCTCCACTGAGTAACTGGATTTTAGGTGGTTGTGTGACTTGGGTCCTGATTGTGTTTCATTTGATGCATCAGCATCAAGAAAAATTTATGACTGGTTTCCAGCTGCTATGCATTCTACTTGTCAAAAGTTTATTCTCCTAAAAAAGACATTGATATTTTCTTGTATACTTGCAGTGGTGTTAGGCCATTTGGTCTATCTCTGTTGGTTGCAGGGTATGACGACAAAGTTCCACAACTATATCAGGTATCCCTTTCAGCATATTTGAGTTAGCAATGTCCGGCAATCGTTTCACTTCTTAATAGGTTAAGAAAGCTTGTGCCAATACATGTATTATATTGAGGGTGTAAAATCACATGGTTCACAGGGCATCATTAAGTTGCAGGTTCAATTGGATATGGCATGTGTTACTTAAACTCTTCAAATGACCGGGCTCACCTGTAGCAATAAGATACGGACATGGAATCCTTGTCTGACCCGGCATAAAACACTCATCAGGTACAACTTTCAAAATGACAGTAATCTAAGTGTTATGGACCTTATGGTTTGGTCAATCAATGAAGTGTTACTATTGCAATTTATGATATTTGTCATTATATGTGTCTTTTCTTTAAATATCATAATATACTTTAAATATCATGATATGTAACTGAACAAAAAAATTTGTTGAGGAGCCAACAATGCGATTGCTGTGGCTGTAGTTTTGTTTGGTACTTGGCTTCGTAACTGCCCGGGAAGGGTTTACCATGATGGAAGTTAGCTATAGTTTGAATTATGCTTATCGGAATCTTATAGCCATGTTAACTAGTAGTGTCTTTATGATAAACTGATTGTTCAAGCCATTTGTGTTTACAGATTGCGTATGGATTATGGAGGGAAGCTTTTGGCTTTATCATGAGATTGCATATGGATTATGGAAGTAATTTTCAATGCATATGAACCTATTGGTGCTTTTTATTTTCAGATTCTTAGTTTCAATTACTGTCACATTGTAGTATATTCATGTTGTGATCTGAATCTTACTCTTAATCTATTGGTGCTTATGATTGTTTGTTTTTGAATGAATCACTCTGTGATAATGTGCTTTCTACTTGGGTATGGTCTTATTGGGAGAATTTTGTGTCTATGATACAATGTTTAGTTAAATTAAAAGTTTTTGTGTTAGTTTCCACCAAAGGGTCGACTTCTGGTATGTATTTTAATTGACTGCTTGCATTTTGTTTGCTTTTGATTGGTTTCCACTGCATCATAATCAACAGTTTGTGCAGGGTATGCATTCCTTTGGGGTTATAACTGTTTTTCCATGTCTTTTGAGCTAGAAACTTATTTCCTTCTGATTTATTGTACACATGTGATATTGTTTTATTGTAAATAAATTTCAGGTCATGCTAATAAAAGATAAGGATACTGGTGAAGGGAAGGGCTTTGCTTTTGTTTCATATAATACATCGGAGGCTGCTCAAAAGGCCATTAAAGATATTCACAGCAAAGAGTTTTGTTACGTTCATTTTCTCCGCACCACAAGTTTTAGGTCTATTGCCTTTTAGTTACACCTTCCATTACTCACATTTTTGCATTTGCTTGTTTTTTGCACTCACTACTTAACTGTAATTTGAAGGACTCAATTTTCTTGTATCCCTGATTGACTATTCATATTATTTTAGAATCTTGAGTTCCCTTCCATCCAAATAGGAGTTATCTGTAACAATTTAAAATTGTAATTATGAATGATTTGTGACACAAAAGTTGTAACAAATGAGCAAATCCTAATTACATAAAGCATATGTGACAATAAAAAGTTGTCACGTATAACAGGTTTTCAAATCGCTAATAATTTCACATGATCGGTGAAAGTTGTTTTATGTTTTATGACAATAACAAGCATATGTGACGGTGAAGTTGTCACATGATCGTCACTAATAATTTCGTAATTAAAGGTTTTCAAATATAAATATTGTCACAAATGCTTTAATCTTGTGTGCCAATATACGTTGTCACATTTATACTGTCTGTCACAACTTTTGTTGTAAATAAAACTAAACAAGTTGTCACATATAAAATTCATGTCACTAATAGTGATGCTTTTGTGACGACATATGAGATTTGTTACATATTTTCGACGCAATTTGTTGAATAATTTGTGACAATATTCTTATTTGTGACAACGATTTTTCTTTATCGTTACACTAAAACTTGTAACAAATAATATTTTTGATGGTCACATAAACATAATATATTTGTGACAACTTTTTTCTGTGACAATGTCTTGGTTTTTCTGTGATGACATTAGTTGTCACGAATATTTTATTCCTTACAATGCACGAATGTCGTCACACGATTTCAGTGAAATATGTTCTATCATATGTTGCAACAATTGCAATTGTGACAACAATTTTTCTTTATCGTTACAATAATATTTGTAACAGATAATATTTTTCGTGACAAAAAAGGGTGTCACATAAATATAACATATTTGTGACAAGTTTTTTTATCAAAAAACAGGCTTACCTTTTGTTACAGACTTATATGTTACGACCGTGTGACAATATTTTGTCGTCACAAAATGTCTTTTGTGACAACTTTTTCTGTTTTGTGACAACTTCTCCTGTCACAAAAACCTCATTTTCTTGTAGTGTTTACTACCTTTGATCCTTTCCGTTCTAACTTAAGCATTGGAGGGGCTTCGCTGGAATACGGTAAAGCCACTCTAACATTGTATTTACTTTCAGGTCATTGAAATTCAATCAGCGGAGTTCAACGCTACCAGGAACAAAAACGGTATAAAGTTTAATTTGTTTTAATTTGGTAACACAAGTTATTATGAAGTCATCGCGTATAACTCAACATGAAAGGATGCATATCCAGTTTATGTATAGTTAAGCAGTGTTTTTATTGCTTAACCAACTTTTAATATGGAAGTCAACCTTACGTGATGCTAATAAATATCAATGGAACAATTTGCCTGATTAATTTGAAATTTTCATATCTGTTATTGACAAATGGCCTAATACATTGAAATTAATACACATGAACTGACTATTATCTGACTATGAATTTTATATTGCCATTTCCACAATTCATACTGTATACATTTTCTTCTTCATTATATTCATTACACTTTATTAGAATTTAGAAAGAATATATATATAATTTTACGATTTATCAATAAAAAACGCGATAATATGATCATATATTTTACATCGGTTTCCCAAACAACAAAACTATGAACTTCTTTTGCTTTTTATTTACAGAAAAAGTTAGAAAACCCGGTTAACTTTTGTTGACACTTCATAAATCGAAATTTGTGTACATATACATATTGTTCGCCATTTCCCGCTACCAGCTATTATTATTATCAGTTCGTTGCATATACATGAACTCCATATTTTTCAAGATAAATTGTATGGATTTCGATTATGTGTTTAAAAATAATGATATATTATGTAACGATATAATAATTACGTAAATTTGTTTGCAATGAATTATTATATAGTTAGAGTTTTAACACAATAACTATCTCAAAGTGGGTTTACCTTTGGACTTTGTGGTCGTCCGTATTTTACACGACAAACGCAATCAACAAGGAAAATAATGAGCAAAATCCTATCCTATTCTCAACTTTCAAATTCTTTTCTTTCAGTCAATAGCGAGCCAATTCAAACATAATTATTAATCTGTTAAGTGTTAATTGCCATTTATATTTGGGTAGTCAATATAGACATCGAGAAATAGTAATTGTAACAACAAATTATATGTCCAATTAAAATAATAAGGGTAATTACATGGCTTAACTAATATGAAACATGGATTTTGGCAAAACATCCAGCCTAGCAAAACCATACCATCCACTGATAAAACAGCTAAAATATTTACACTCAGCACGTTCTTAATCTAAAAACGTGGTCAGAATATGTATTAGGATATATCCTTGATATATCGTGTTATATCCATGATATAACAGGATATATCGTCGATATAACACCAAAAATCAAGATCAATCAAAGCAACAATCGACAAAAAGAAGAACATGATATATCCAGGATATTATATCATGTCAATGATATATATCCTGGATATAACAGGATATATCGTTGAAACATGAACAGATCTGTCCGGCTGCGAGCTTTGGCAGTCTCGGACGGATAAAATCAACTTGAAATTAAGGTTGAATCTCACTGGGAAAAGACGAAAAGAAAAAGAAGAGGAGACCGAATCTCACTGGGAAAAGATGAAAAAAGAAGAAGAAGAAGAAAAAGAAGAGGAGATGGTTAGAGCGTTCGGAATCTCGCCGGAAAAGAGAATCGAAGTTGAAGAACAGTCGATTAAAACCGAAATTAAGGCCGAAATCTCGTCGGGATAGAGAAGGGAAACAACAAGAAGAAGAAGAGGCGGTGAATGAAGGCCGAAACTCGTCAGGAAAGAGAAGGAATCGTTGAATGGAGGAGGAGAAAGAGAAGAACGATGGTTTTACAGGAGAAGAAAATAACGATGGTTTTGGAGGAGGAACGTGCTGAGTATAATAGGAAAGTTAAAGATCATAAAGGCAGACATTTAATTAACTTAGATGTTATAAATGTAATTAAGTTCTACCTTATTCTCACACATGTAACTTTTCCAAATAATAAAAGCATTCCACTTTTCAACCTCAAGAAACTTAAGTTTTTTTAGAATAGGAGTAAATTCAGTTGTCTTTAACTTAGTGTCACTTTCTACATATCATATTAAATAATGTACTATATATTGAAAGCTAAATAGAATACATGGATCGAAATAACCAATTAAGATGTAACACATTTAATTTCTAGCCTACATAAATGTGAATTATATTGTTTGAAATTGTTACAATTAAAAGTTATAAGTAATAATTTTTCCAATTTTTACAAAGCAGTTATCATTCTACATTTTATTATTAATTTATAAAATTTCAATTTGATTCTACAGTAACGAAAAGACAACAAGAAACCATTTACAAACCTTAAGAGTTTTCATCATCTTCCCTATTACAAAATTAAATATATATACCAGCACATATATTATCATTGCTTAGAAAAGAAAATCTTTCATAAAAATGGAAAAGTAAATGCTTAATTGGAGAAACTAAAGACACATCAATCGAATTAAGCAGCTCTAGTTAGTTGTTTTTCCAAATAAAAATCCAGACTTTAGCCTGCATAATTCAATCAAAAAAGTCTTCTTTTTCAAATTAATTCTCTGATTTCTCTCTCAAATCCAATCCCCCTTCTCTTCTTCTTCTGCAACTTCAAGATTGCGCTCTGAGTTTTTCTATATCCGAAAACCCGAAATCGAACTTCAGCCTTTTCCTTTTTCCCGGGAAATTTCGCCACTTGTGCGTTGTTTAATAAAAAACCGAAATCCCGATCACGAGTTTCCCCTTCGACTAATTGGGTTCTTCGTAGCTCAGATTTCGGTTCTTTGCCTAATATCGGTTTGAATTCAGGACCTGATTATTGAGGTGAGCTCCTGTTAAATATAGTAATAGTGCAATTTTGAGCTGCGAATTGAAGTGAGTTCTTTGAGCTCTTGTATCGAGGTAGGCCTATTTCTTCTGTCTTTCAACTTAAGCAAAGATAGTTGTTTTGCTTGGACTTAATCCCGATGCTCTGGATCTGGGTTTTTTTGTTGATTTAAAATTGAGCTTCAGGTGTTTGACAAAAGTCCCCCGAGAGATTATGTTTAATTTTATTAATCAAATCTAAAGTTTGCCTGCCTTTTAGAGTTGCTTTTAATGTGATAAGTGGCAGAATCTCTAGGTTTTATGAGGGATTTTTGTTCATTGCATTGATTGTAGCTTGCAGTATCTATTTATGGATTGGGATTTGCATTCCGAAATTGGTATTTATAGGTATGATTTTAGGATGTGAGCAAATTAGATTTGTTAGTTTGAACTTCACTAATCCATAAAAAAAAAAAAGAACTTCACTTTAGGTTTTGATTGTTGTGATCTGGATTCTTAATGTTGTCTTCTTTAACATATACATTAATATCCTTCATCTACTTTTGTTTAGTTCCTCCATTCTTGGGGCTTTCAGTCTTTTCCAAAAGGAAATCGGCTAACTCGGACATGCTGTGTTACTTCTCAAGTTCCCTGTGATTATAGTGCGAAGTAATTGTACATTAATGGGAATACTTACACGAAGGTTCGGATCTTCTAATGTTTTTCCTTTCAGTAGAAAATGTTCAATATTTCAAGTTCAGTTCACTTTATTAGAATGCTTTGTTACATATCAATATGATGTCAGCTTCGGTGATTCAAATTCCAAATGTTGTTGCTGCAGTTCGGTTATTAAAAAACCAAATGAAGCGACAAAGCTTTTTTTGTCAATTTTTGTTGGAGTATCTCTTGGCTTCTTTATAGGGGTATCTATTCCGAGTTTGTCATTGAACAAGGTCTGCAAATTTGAATCTTTCTCAAATTTTTGCTACATTATTTCCTCTACATCAATCACGTTATGTCTTAATCTGTTGCATTGACTGTAAATTTGGCAGCTAAATCTCTCATCAAGCCTTCTTCCTCAGCTCGATCTCTCATATGTGAATGATAAAAAACTAGACTTCTCAACGCCAACTGTAACCCATTCTTGGTTGTCAAGGAAGGACAGAAACTCAGTTCAACCTAGCAGCTGGCACCTGGAATTGTCGTAGCTCAGTTAGATTACTACCTCCGCCGATTGTGGGGCCAGCCCAGCGAGGTGTGTATTTACTTTTTTGTCCTTGCTTTACTCTGTTCTTGAAATGTAACATCTGAATTAACTCTGAATAGTGAATTGTTATTGAGTCATTTGATGAAATTGGTGTACCAGGACTTGACCAAAACCCCGAAATATCTTGTAACTTTTACAGTTGGCTATGATCAGAGGAAAAATATTGATGCCAATGTTAAAAAGGTCAGCCGTTTACCTTTGTTGTGTGCATAGTTATCATTTCTTTGAGCCTGTTGGGATCGCTTTCCCAGCTGCAGTTTCACGAAGTTTTTGTCTCAAAAAATTTTCCTTGAGCAATTAATTTTGGAAGCTTCTTAATACTAATTAATATTGCTTCCCCAATATCAAAATCTGTGCCTTCTACGGAAAGCTTGAAAATGGAATTTTTTCGGGACAACAGCCTTAGAAAGCAATCCCAAACAGGACCTTACTATTTTTGGAAACTCTCTATGTGTTTTTCTGAATTTGTTCCTTTACAGTTCTTGGATAATTTCACAATCCTTGTTTTCCATTATGATGGACGGGTAACTGAATGGGATGAATTCGAGTGGTCCAAGCGAGCTATTCATGTCAGTGTTCGAAAGCAGACCAAATGGTAACAAATATTTAAGAACTTTGACCATAGATTAATGATACTTTTTCCAACCATAAAACTCTAAAACCGTGTTAATAGGTGGTATGCAAAGCGTTTTCTGCACCCTGATATTGTTGCCCCATATGACTACATATTCATCTGGGACGAAGATTTGGGAGTCGAGCATTTCAATGCTGAAGAGTGAGTATTCCACTCCAAATTTTCTCTTTTTTGGTTTTGTTATCTTTCGTTAGAATAAAATCCCGATTAATTTTTTTTTGCTTTTTCAGATACTTGAGATTGGTAAAGAAGCACGGTTTGGAGATATCACAGCCTGGATTGGAACCTAACAAAGGGTTAACCTGGGAGATGACAAAGAGAAGAGGCGATCGTGAAGTTCACAAGTAAGATAGATATAGTAACCGTGTTACTTTTTCATTGAAATACGGTCTAATACATCAGAAACCTCCTATAGTTGGCCATAAGTGCCCATTTACCCCTGAACTTGCAAGAGTTCCTATTACCCTCTTGAACGCCACGTGTCAATTTCTGATTGGTTTGATGTTTCCTTTGATTTCGTTTTGACTTTTTTCTCTGGATTTCCTATCAGAATAACTAAAGAGAAGCCAGGCCGATGCACCAACCCTTATCTACCACCCTGTGCAGCGTAATTAACTTCCAAATATTAGAATCCATTTTTCAATTTACCAATGGAAAATAGATGTTTGAAGAGTTTGTTTAACAATTCCAGGTTCATTGAGATTATGGCTCCCGTGTTTTCCCGAGATGCGTGGCGTTGTGTCTGGTATATGATTCAGGTATGCACCCAGTTCAGAAATCCCTACTTCCATTTCATTCCCCTTTCGGTTTTTCTAATATTTTATGGTTTTCGTTTTTTCTAATTTTATATGGTTTTACTATTTTTTCAAAGAACGACTTGGTACATGGATGGGGTCTCGATTTCGCTCTTCGAAGATGTGTAGATGTAAGTAAAACCTGCCTCTGTCTTATCTTATTCACAAAACCATTTTCCTCCCGAAAGATGAAATTATCTATTGTTCTGTGTACAGCCTGCTCATGAGAAGATCGGAGTCATTGATTCTCAGTGGATCGTTCATCAAACGGTCCCCTCTCTCGGGAACCAGGTAAGATAATATCACAAGCTTCAATCTTTTAACGGTTCCTTCATTTTCACCGGTTGTTGCTTCTGTTAGGGTGAATCACAAATCGGGAAAGCGCCATGGCAAGGGGTATGTTAGTCATTCTACTCATTCGTTTATAAAACCGAATGTAGTCGATATATATAAGGGCTAAATTGCAAATTTTTCGACTTGTGTTTCTCGTGTCGGGAAAAGTTTGCTGAGGCGTGTTTTAATGGCCCGGTGCAGGTAAGAGAAAGGTGCAAAAAGGAGTGGACAATGTTCCAAAACAGAATGACAACTGCTGAAAATGAGTATTTCATGGAAAGAGAAAGGGAAAGGCAATTGGAATCTGAATCTTCAAACTCTACAAAGCTCATTGGCTAGGGTGACAGCAGTGTTACAGGAGCTGCCATCACGCGCATTAGAAGAGTGAGAGTCTCTCTGTTTATTTATAAAAACAGGTATTCAATATTTTGCTAATGATAAATTTTCACCTATAATCCATTTTATAACCCTTAATGTAGAATTCTCAATCGAGGGGAGTGAAAATCCCACTGTAAAATTAGTTTCTTATGATATGTATTTTTTCTTTTGTGGTCACATTTTGTGAATATGCTAGTGTGAGATGTTATTTGAATTCAGTTGAGCAAATATATAAAAATATTTCATTATTATCTATAAAGGGACCGTGTATTATTACCAATTTCAAAAAATTTCATAATAGAATTGTCATCAATATGTTTATATAAAATCAAGAAAATAAATTAAATTTTAGAAAACTGATTTAAGAGAGATATAAAGATAAAACAGTAATTTAGAATTTATTTACTTTTATTAATATATTGGGTTTTTCGACTTATTTTAATAAAAGCGAGGAGGGTGTTCTGTAGGTAAGCGAATGCTCCAACGTAGTTGAGTCATTCGTTCCAAAAATTTCACCCTTCTCTTTTCTTTTTCTTTTTAGACGAACTTATCGTTCATTCGGAGAGTTTTTCAAATAAAAAAAAGTATAGATATAGATATTTGAGTTTTTCAAATAAAAAAAAAATATAGATATAGATATTTGGGTTGGTGATTCTATTCGATGCAACAATTTGGTGTTGAAAGCCCTATAGTTAAGCCTCTTTTCCTTTTCCGAACTTGAATCTTTACCTACTTATGCAATTCGCATTGTCAATTGAAATACACATATGTTTTATCATGTCTTTTTATACTATAAGATTGTGGCTAACAATTTTCGTGGGACAACAAACATACGCATCCACAATTTTTTTACTTATTTTATACTTTAGACCCATATGATACAATCTATTCAAATTGTCCCAATATGATTTTATTTCACCTATTTTAAGTAATTATTTTCATCATTAGTCAATCAGATCTTTTAGTGAAGGAAAGGAGATAGAAACTTCAAATTTGAACTCTTTCTATGTTGTCATTTGTGTGAAATGGCTATTGGAACTCTACTATTAAGTTTCTCTTCCCATTGCTTGTAGGCCTCAAATATGTTATCTTTCTACATTTCCAAATAAAGTGTTTTTCATATACTTTTTGAAAAAGAATTCAAGTAGATAGCTGCTTCAAAATCACCTTTACAAAGCCATTTAAAAATGAGTAGAACTATCAAGAACTTGGAAGAAGAAATATTGAAAATGACACGTGAAACACTGAATTCCAATCCGAGTTGTACGTATAAGATCAATGAAGAAAGACTTCCACGAAAACAAATTAGCATACTTCAAATGTTCCACCTATTAATGAATTGATTGACTCCTTGACTTTTTAGCTATCCAATGTGTTTCTCATATACATCTTTGTTAGGGACCGAATTAGGGCTTAAAATAGAGTGAAGCACTCCAATAAGCAACTCGTTTTCTATCTATCTAACTCATGCACGGAGTCTTAAGGAATTTTGCATCACTTTGGCAGCTCTTGTTGAGGTTTTTTTGTCTTTCCAAATCAACAACTATTATATGTATTATGTTGCGATTGCATCAAAGCTTGTTTTTTTAGGATAAATAATAATTAGTTGTTATAGAAATAAAAAAAGTCATCAACAATATATAACAAATTAGAATAACCGCAACATATATAAAAAACAATTCAATCTTATGAAGCCTAAGTTATAGGTGTAGACTTTCTACTAATTTTGTTAAGAACATACTACAGCATTAACAAGAGCTCACAACAACAGCTAATTATATAATAAGATTGTAGTTTGATGCTAACGTTATCTTTTTCTTGTCAAACGCCACTCCACTTATTTAGATGAGGAGAATGATGAGAAATCGAATTTCATAACCTCCTCAAAATGCTAATTCTTCTAAAAAAAATAATTATATTTAAAATTTAACTATTGTCAAGGTCAAACGTCAAGCCTTGAAATGAATAAACAAAAGGAGAGAGGTGGCCTGAGGGGGCTCACACGGCAACCGGAGAATCAAGAAACTTCCTCTCGCCGGTGCAACCGTCACGTGTCACCACCTCATTGACCACAACAAAGCTTCAAATGACACGTGTCATCCCCTTACTTCTTTTCTGTCCGAAAACAAAAAACTCTCCAATTTCCAAAATCTCCCCTCTCCCCATTTCCTTCATCAAAACTTGCCTCAATTCCCACCAAATCCAACACCTGTCGTACACGTGTCCTCCCCAATTCCCCCCTTTCCCCTCTTTTTCTAATTTTCTCTCATATTTGAATCCCAAAATGAATTCTAATTTCTGGGTATTGCAAAAGATTCAATCTTTGATAATGGGTATCTCGAGTTTCCCCGGCGCCGCTGACGGAGTGCTCCCTGTTCTGGTGATGAACACAGTTCTATCAGTAGCTTTGCTGAAGAATTTCTTGAGGTTTTTTCTTCAAATCATGGGATCCAATTGGAACCCACTTGATTTTGAAGAAAACCCAGTTGAATTCCATCGAGAAAGGCGGATTTCGATCACAAAATTCCGGTCTTCAAATTTTTCCGGCGGGTCTCCGTCGGGCGGCGGCGGAGTGCAGTGTTTGTTTAAGTGGGTTTGAAGAGGAAGAGGAGGTGAGTGAGCTGGATTGCAGCCATTTTTTTTCACAGAAAATGTTTGGATAAGTGGGTTGAGAATAAACATAGTACTTGCCCACTTCGCCGGTCGGTGATTTTTTTCATTAGATGAGATTGCATTTCTTT
>CAOJBJ012321743.1:0-19413 GCA_948291685.1 Euphorbia celastroides | reverse complement strand
TCCAATTGATCTCAATAAGATGCAACTTCAACCCAGGAAGAAAGTCTGTAATAAAATCTGGAGCACGCCCATTGACCTAAGCAAGATAGAAATTCGAAGGCGAGGGGCACCAGCCGAGAACGTTTGGAACTTAACCCGCAGTGGGAGGTTTATCAACTGCAAATAGAAGAACATGTTAATGTGAATCCAGGCAACCCTGTCCATCAAGAACAGATTCCAGAACATGAGTTGGAGCCAAACCCTTTGGTGAAGTAGCTTCAAAATACACAAGCCAGATATACCATTTGGCAACTATTAATGGATTCGAAAAAGCACAGGGACGCTTTGATCCGAAAACTAATGGAGATGGAGGCTACCCCTATAACTTCAGCAGAAGAAATGTGCTCCATTCTAAGTCGAGGTTCGGCCCAACTAAGCCTGAGGAGATAATGTACACAATGAATGAATTACCTTCGGAACGTAAAGCTCACAATAAGGCTTTGTATATCAAGGTGCAACTATTTGACCAAGTATTCCCTTGCGTCATGGTTGATGATGGATCTGCACTGAATCTCTGCCCCTTGAAGATATTGTCATTCTTTGGCATCATCGAGAATATGCTTCAGAAAACAAACACTTTGATTCGAGCTTAAGATAATAGCAAGAGAGGGGTAATAGGGACGTTTAATGCAGACATCACAATTGGGGGAATTACTATGCCGACCCGATCCACTGTATTAGACATTCCTGTAACATATTCCTTATTTCTTGGACGACCCTGGATCCACGCAGCCGGAGCCGTGCGTTCAAGCTTACACCAGAAGCTCAAATTTTTCCATAAAGGGAAACTGATTTCTATTGAAGGAGACGAAAATCTGATCAATGCAGTCATGAGTTCAGAGAATGAATACCAAGTATCCATGATTGTGAAGAAAAGAAAGGTGGAGGAGATCTATTTTGAGACCAACAAAATATTCCGTTACATGCTGAAATACAGTTACAAGCCTGGATGGGGCTTAGGGCCAAAGTTGCAAGGAGGTTTGCTTCCTATTCAACCGAAATTCCAAAATAATCAAAGGGGACTGGGGTATAAGCAGAATTCCAAGATCTGGAAGAAGATTTGTCCATGGTCAGTCAACATGGTCACAGTTTGCCAATGACCATCCGAACCCAAGTACTTGGGGAGCCTGAACTAGTAACAATCAATGATCGTTTGATCCCGGGCTTTGATATACTTAATGATGTGTACAACTTTACTGATGATTGCTTCGTCATAAAGCCTCAAGTCACTGTTGAAGAAGTAAATGAGCCTGTAGATCTTGTCCCTAAAAATAATGAAGATGTTGTGGCTACACTCTCAAAGGCATTATCCCTCCTAAAGAAAAGAGAAAGCAAGAAACCAGAAGGTTCCCCAAAGACCTCTCTTGAAGAAGCTATAAGTATTTTAACTAGCATTGCCACTGGAATTCAAGTCATGATGAGGATATGGAAGATGAGATCCCAACTACTATGAAAAAAGAGCTTAACAATGATATAGAGAACATACTAATGCAGCACAAAGATGAAGGGATGGTAGATGAACTACTAGCTACTGTAAAAGAGGAGCTTGAAGCCGATCTGGAGGATATACTGATGCAACCTGAGGAAGAGACAACTTTTTGAAGAAGAGCTGATGCCTGAAGAGGATGAAGTTGATATTCTGATGAACTTGTACGATATATTTGATGTAACCAATAAGGCTTATGATGCAAATTATTCAATAAACAATCAGTTTGCTTACTCGTGTGATGTTTCTCATGATCATTCATATCATTCATTAGAACAAACGTATGAAATTTTTAGCATTTACAATACTAAATTAATTGAAATTAACTTGGGAACAACAGAAAACCCAAAGATGGTAACAATATCCGACGAGTTGATTCCCGCAGAAAAAAGAGATAGAAAAAATATCAAAAGAACACGTGAAAGCCTTTGCTTGATCCTATGAAGACATGCCAGGGGTTGATCGACAAATTGCAGAACACAGGATTCTAACTTATCCTGAAGCCAAGCCGGTGAAACAGAAAATGCGAAGACTCAGACCAGAATGGGCCAAGAAAGTCAAAGCAAAAGTAACAAAGCTGATTGAGGCAAAATTCATTGAAGTTGTGGAGTATCCGACATGGCTGGACAACATTGTACCAGTTGCTAAGAAGGATGGAAGAGTTTGAGTTTTCATTGACTACCGAGACTTGAATAAAGCTTCCCCTAAGGATGATTTTCCACTCCCTCACATTGATGTTCTGGTTGATAATGTCGCACGAGCCGTGATGTATTCATTTCTAGATGGGTTCTCTGGTTACAACCAAATCATGATGGATATTGTCGATAAAGTCAAAACAGCCTTCATCATTGAATGGGGAATGTACTGTTACAGAGTCATGCCATTTGGGTTGAAGAATGTCGGAGCAACATACCAGCGGGCAGTGATGACACTTCTACATGACATGATACACAAAGACGTGGAGGTTTATGTTGATGATATGCTTGTTAAGTCCAATACACGAGAAGAGCATCCTGCGATTCTTAGAAAGTTCTTGACTCATGTTGAAAAGTACAATCTTCGGCTGAATTCGAAGAAGTGTGTCTTTGGAGTTACTTCAGGAAATTTTTGGGTCACATTGTCAGCTTAAGAGGGATAGAAATGGATCCAGACAAAATTAAGGCGATCAGAGACATGCCAATTCCGAAAACAGAGAAGGAAATTCGGTCGTTCCTGGGATCTTTACAGTATGTGAGCAGATTCATTGCTCGTCTGACCAGTATCTGTGAGCCAATATTCAAACTATTAAAAAATCAGCAACCGACCGAATGGAATGAACAATGTCAAATAGCCTTTGACAAAATCAAGACCTATCTTGCTAATCCACCGATTCTCAAACCTCCCACACTAGGAAAGCCTTTGATACTATATCTGACCATTGAAGAAACATCAATTGGAGCCATGTTAGTACAAGAAGATGACGAAAAGCAAGAAGATGCCGTTTACTATCTCAGCAAGAAGTTCTTGGAATATGAGACTCGCTACACTATTGTGGAGAAAACTTGTGCAGCTATGGTGTGGTTGACAAAGAAGCTACGCCATTACTTCCAGTCTTACCATATCCAAGTTGTGGCTAAGGTCGATCCAATGAAATACCTCTGCCAATCTCCAACTTTGGCAAGCAAGTTATCCAGATGGTTATTACTGTTGTAAGAATTCGATATTGAGTATGTTACAAGGAAAGTCATCAAAGGAAAGGCAGTAGCGAAATTCCTAGCCAACTGACCAGTCGAGTCTGATTACAAAGAAGATTTGGAGTTTCCCGATGAACAACTTGCTATGGTAGAAGAAGTTGATAAGACATTGACAATGTACTTTTATGGAGCTATGAACCGAAGAGGAGCCGGACTTTGTGTCATCATTATCACTCCAGAAAATGAAATCATACCTTTATCCAAGAGGTTAGAGTTTGAAATTACGAACAACGAAGTAGAATATGAAGCATGCCTTTTTGGTGTGGAAGTTCTATTGACAATAGGGGCAAACAATGTCCTTGTTATTAGAGACTCATCCTTGGTTATCAATCAAGTAGTTGGAGACTGGGAAATCAAAAAAGAATTATTAAGGCCATATGTGGAAATGGTCTTGTCACAATCAGCCAAATTTAAGACGTGCTTATACCAATATGTCCCAAGAGATGAGAAACAAAAGGTTGAAGCACTAGCGACGCTAGCTTAAAAGTGGGAAGGACCAAAGGCTCAACCTATCAAGCCAATCTTACTTCAATCTTCAAATATTCCATGTTACGACAGTACACTGGTGGCCTCGGTAACTATGGGAGAAGAAGAATGGTATAATGACATCCTTCACTACCTGCAAACTAGGGCACATCCTAAACGTGCAATTCCATCAGACAGAACAACTTTGCATAGATTAGTGGCTCAATTCCGGTTGATCGATGATTGCCTGTTCAAACGGGCAAGCAATAGACTTCTCTTAAGATGTTTATCAAAGAATGAAGCAATTAAAGTCATGAGAGAAATCCATGCAGGAGAATGCGGACCACATATGAATGGGGTAGCTCTTGCTAAGAAAATTCAACGGCAAGGTTATTTTTGGCTGACAATGGTTGCAGATTGTGTCGAAGAAGTGAAGAAGTGTCATGAATGTCAAATCCATGGAGAAATTCAGCACTTACCGCCAACCGAGCTTCAGAATTTGTCTACTCCTTGGCCTTTCTCAACGTGGGGGATATACATTATTGGTGAAATTTGTCCATCATCAACCAATGGACATCGATTCATTATTGTGGCGGTAGACTACTTCTCTAAATGGTTGAGGACGAATCTTATACCAATATCATCACTAAGACAATGGCCAAGTTCATTGAGTGCCAAATTTTTGCTCGATATGGTATTCCTCATCACATTGTTTTAGACAACGGAATTCAATTTCAAGGAGCAACGACCGATTTGTTGCAAAAATATAACATCAAACATCACCAATCTTCTCCATACAGGCCACAAGCCAATGATGCAGTCGAAGCAGCAATCAAAGCAATAAAGAAAATTCTGTCCAAAATGGTAACCAACTATCGTGATTGGGTGGATAAATTGCCTTTTGCTTTGTGGGGATATCAAACAGCATTCGGACTCCTACAGATCAGACCCCATTTTCGCTGGTAATGGAATGGAAGCAGTTTTACTAGTGGAAATAGAGTTGAAATCTTTACGAGTTGTTCTTGAAGCTCAATTGAAAGAGAATGATTGGGCAAAAGAAAGATACTCACAATTGAATTTGATAGATGAGCAACGACTGAAGGCTTTGGACCAGCTATAAATGTATCAGCAATGCATGGCAAGAGCTTACAACAAGCGTGTTAAATCCAGAAATCAATCATTAAAACCCGGTGATTTAGTCCTTAAACAGAAGGGAGTTCTAAGTTCCAGTGACAAGAACCCGATTATCAAAGGAAAATTTCGACCAAATTGGGAAGGCCCGTACGTGGTAAAGAAGGTTTTGAGCAAAGGAGCTATCAAGATCATGGACATGGATGGAAATGAGTTCGTGAATCCAATCAATCAAGACAAGCTTAAGCGCTATCATGTGTAAAAAAAGAGTATTCCTGAAAAGGATAGTTAACCCCGGGGATAAATTTTTTTGGATATACTTACCATCACTGTATCCCCAAGTTCAAAACTAATTAATGAAATGTTGTGAGGGTTGATATTTTGTGTGTTTGTCTTAATGGAATATGAAAGATTAAGAAAACAAAGCACTTATAAGTAAATTCCAATGTAAAAAGCATGAATGCAGTCGAATGTAATAAACTGTGTTCATAAGAAGAAAGTATAAAAGGCAATAAGCTAATCCTCCAAATCACCCTATCGGCTCCTCCAAGCCATCCTCGGCATCACCAACATCACCATCAGTGGGCTTCTCGGCGTCCCTCGGCTACTCTAGCCTCCACAACAATCTCTTCGGCGTCCTCCTCGCCCTTGCCGCTACCACTCCCCTCGACCTCATGTGCTTTGCGTGCGGCTGTAATAACTCTCCCTCTCTCCAATCTGTCTTTACGACACTTTTTCTCAAGCTCTCAATCCCACAGAAACGACACTCTTTTGGACCAGACCTTCACGCTCCTGAGTCAAAGCAACCCGCTCCCAACCAGCTTAGTGCAAAGTGACTCAATCTCCTGCCGAGCATTCTCCAAAAGAACCTACGTTGCATAACATAGCATTTCATGCATACATGCATAAGTAGTTTCTTTATTAAATTTTAGAAATTTTAGATGCATACCTTTACTATATCGTTTGCTTCACTTTATCAAGTCTTTATAAAACCTATAACACTAGGTCAAAGATTTTTGAAACCCTACTTGGTTAATTTCTTTTCGATAAACCATCGAAAACCTATAGATCTTTGTAAGAAACCAATATTTGGTTAGAAATTCTTATAGATTTCTATAAGAAACCTACACTTAGTCAATTTCTTTTCAATAAATCATCGAAAACCTATAGATACTCTATAGGAAACCAACACTTGGTTAAATTCTTTTCGATGAACCATCGAAAAATCTATAGATCTCTATAAGATTCCAAGACTTGGTTAAATATTCTTATAGATTTCTATAGGAAACCTATACTTGGTTAAAATCCCCTTCAATTTTCCATCAAAATCCTATAGATACCCTATAGGAGACCTATATAATATTAGGTCGATTTTCCAATCCTATAGACACATTATAGGAGACCTATAACATTAGGTCAATTTTCCATCAAAATCCTATAGAAACCTATAGGAGACCTATAACATTAGGTCAATTTTCCATCAAAATCCTATAGGAACTTATAGGAGACCTATAACATTAGGTCAATTTCCCATCAAAAATCCTATAAACACTTATAGGAGACTTATAACACTAGGTCAATTTTCATCAAAAATCCTATAATCACTTATAGGAGACCTATAACACTAGGTCATTTTTTTTATAAAAAATCCTATAATCACTTATAGAAGACCTATAACACTAGGTCATTTTTCATCAAAAATCCTATAAACACTTATAGGAGACCTATAACACTAGGTCATTTTTCCATTAAAAATCCTATAAACACTTAAAGGAGACCTATAACACTAGGTCAAATTCCCTTTGAACACCTATAGACATGCTATAGGATGCCAATAACATTCGGTAATAATTGTCACACCGACAAAATTGTCATTCCAAACACATCGAATCATCCGAATTCGAAAGCTATCATCCAAAATATGATAAAAAAACCTATGGATACTCCATACTCAAAATCATCCATAATAAGTTCTCTCATACTCAGAAACTTAAACTTCAAACTCGAGAAATCAAAATCCTAAATCCAGTCCTACACAAGGACATCTAGGCCTCTTCAACCTCCTCACCAGAAGAAGAGCTTTCTGAATCATCATTTGAATCGGAATAATCATCACGGTCATCAGTGTCGGATTCCTCGACCTGTTCTTCAGCAGGTGACAATTGTGCTCCTCCTGGAAATTGGGCCATCAAAGTTTCCAACTCTGCAATTCTGGCTTCAACTACCGTAAGACGGGCTCTAGCTCATTGAAGCCTTCTTTGGGCTTGCATAAGACACAACTCATTGGCTTGTTTCGGCCTAATTTCAAACTGAAGCTGCTCCCAAGTCTATTTCAGGAACAACTGAAAATACAAAATTCAATTTCATCTCAAAACACAAGGAAAGTCGTTAAAACTAAATGACATACCACAACGGTGTTATCATGAGTGAGCAAAAAATTACGCAAAGACAACCAGCAACGAGCCATTTTCTCGGCATCCGCTCGAGATACCTGAAAAATTTCACCAAATAAGCATAATGATTTGGAACAAATTCTCAAAACACATTCACATGCGTGGTTTGTGTCCGGAGGATGAAATGAGACCCCATGACGGCTTGGGGGAAAATTTTGAAAGCTCGTTGACCAAGACCCGAGAAGACGAAGAATGAAGAATCAAACTCTGTAAGACATCGTCCTTCTACTATCCTTGTGGAAGAAGTTTCTCCCGGCCCAAAAGGAGGTGTAGGTTGTCGTTTGCCTTGATAAGAAGTCCCTTCTCCCGATGTGTGGTCTAGTTTGTGTTTCTTACACTCAGACTGAACGTTGGAAGCCTACAAAGGTCATAAATGAGTACCAAATACAAATTTGAATTCACACCGAAATTGGAACAATATTATTAATCAGCACTGATTTTTTGTACAGTGTTTTTAAGCTGGTATCAGATTACACTTAATCAGCACTAATATCTTCACACAAATGCAGCAATCAGAAATGACCCAAAATAGAATCAACATTTAAAACCTTTTTCTTTAAGGTAAAACACATCACAAGTCAAGATAGGAGAAAATAAAACCTGAATGTCCAAAGGAGTCGGATGAGGCGAACCCGCGTTTCGGACCTCGAAACCTGAGGAAGAACCGCGCCTCTAAGGCTTAGAAATCGATCTTCTCCTTAAATCTGGACTCAAATTCACATCTGAATCCCCATGAAGGATGATTGGAAGGGATTGGGAGCACCTCCTTTGACCGTCCATTGATAAGTTTGGGGGAAGAAACCAGATCTTTGGGAGTTGTTAAAGTGAGTTATTGTGGCGCCAAATGGGATTTTTAATCACATTCTGTCGAAGACGAGAAAACCGGTGCTGACTTTAGCATAAACAAGCGCCGATCAAGTGACAAACAATCAACACCAACAGATCAAAAGCATAATTTCTATTTGAATGAAGGGGCAATGAATTTGTTTTTCAAACAACTCTCAATCAAAACATAAATTGAATTTTAGATTAGAGAAACAGGTAAGTATTTCTTTCCTTTCCGTGCTTTCTTTTGTACAATTACTTTTAATACACTTTTAAAAATAATTCCACGAGGGGCAACCTGTGAGCATGGAATTCCAGTCTCGGTCACAAAGGCGATGATGATAGTTTACGATGATCCAAAATAGATGTCTTCTACTTTGTATCAGTTCGAATTGACTTGGAATGAGATTTCACAGCAATCGAAAGGCGAAAAACAAAGCAGAGAACAAACTGCCAAAACCCGCACCGATTAACGATTGAACGGTGCCGATTTACACTTAATAGGCACCGATTAGTTGTTTACCGATTTTCAGATGACAATAAATTGAATTTAAGAGGAAACATCTTTCAACACAAAGTCTTCACACCGAAAGACACTTTTTTCCAATGCACAACGCTGCTTCTTAAAACACTTTTTGGCCGCTGATAGAAGGAAGATATTAGGGAAGTTGCACAAAGGAGATTGCGGATCCTATTAGGCGACAGATACTTTGCTGAGGCGTACAAGTCTAGCCGGTTTCTACTAGGAAACCATGAAAGCTGATGCGGATGAATACGTGCAACGATGCCATCAATGTCAAATTCATGCACGAAAAATACACATTCCAAAAGCATTGCAAAAATCCACTTAAAAGCGGATGGCCTTTCGCACAATGGGGAATTGATATAGTAAGCCCGATGCCAGAAGCCTCCAGACAAAGAAAATTTATCGTGGTAGCAGTAGACCACTTCACAAAGTGGGTTGAGGCGGAGGTGGTTAATGCAATTACACCTGAAAGAATGATATACTTTGTACAGAACAATATAATTGCCCGCTTCGGAATTCCCCATTGTATAGTTTCGGATAATGGCACACAGTTCACTTCTAAGAAGTTTTTGGAGTTTTGTGACTATCTGAAGATTGAAAATGGCTTCTCATTAGTAGGCCATCCACAAACTAATGGGAAGACAAAAGTTACAAATCGAACAATTATACAAGGATTGAAGAAGCGACTGACAGACAAGAAAGGGAATTGGCCAGATGAGCTGATTAATGTTCTATGGGCCTATCGTACAACACCTTGCAGAGCAACTGGGGAAACACCATTCTCCTTGGTATATGGAGTGGAGGCGGTGATCCCAGTTGACATTGGAGCTCCTTCAAGCCAGATTCAGTATTATAGCGAGAAGGACAATGATATCAACCTAAAATATCATCTTGACAACCTCAAAGAAAGAAGAGAAAGGGATAGTATCCTTATGGCGGCCTACAAAGCTAGAATAGCAAGATATCACAACTAGAAGATACGCTAAATCCGTCTCCAGGTTGGAGATTTTGCCCTAAAACGACTCTAATATGTCACAAACAAGAAAGGGAAAAGGCAAGTTTGGGTCCAATTAGGAAGGCCCCTATTTGGTTTCAAAAGTCTTAGGCCAAGCAATGTACAATTGAGCACTCTAGATGGCAAGGAACTTCCAAGGACATGGAATATCACCAATTTGCGTCCATATTTTCTTCCGAAGCCGTAAAATTGTAATATGTTGTACTTTTTTTCCTGCTTATGATCTTTTTTCCCAATGGGTTTTTTATCATAAGAAGGTTTTAACGAGGCATCATAAGTAGAAGGATAGATTATCAGTTCTAATTAACCTTCTATTTAATAAAAGCATGATTGTTCAGATATATTGTATTGTTTGTTCTTTATTTTATATAAAACTTAGCATAAAAGGCTAAGGAACGTATTGAGCCGGATTATTATATATAAAACTTAGCATAAAAGGCTAAGGAACATATTGAGCCGGATATTATAGAACTTAGTAAAAAAGATGAAGGAAGGTGCTAAGCAATAAAGTTAAAAGAAATTTTAGCGAAGGAGCTAGAATGAATGGCAAGTTAACATTCTATCATTTAAAATTTAGCAAAAGGGATAAAAGATGCTGGCAAAGCTAACAATGGATCATAAAACTTAGCAATAAAGGCTAAGAAATATATGTTGAGCCGTTAAAATCGAATAATCAGCTTAGCTTCAAGGCTAAGGTATATGCAGCAATTTATTATATAAAACTTAGCATTTAGGCTAAGATGAAATTTGAGATGGTCTAATACTGTTGATTATATAAAACTTAGCATTTAGGCTAAGATGAAAATTGAGATGGTATACTGTTGATTATATAAAAACTTGGCATAAAAAGCTAAGAGTCAATTGGAGGCGGTATAAAAACTGCAATAAATAACTCGGCATTATGGATTAAAGATTCAGCCTGAGACGATATTTAAACCTGGCTTACGTTTTAAGCTAAGACTTAAAGCATTGTTACTATATCAAACTTAGTATAAGAGGCTAAGAGATGCTATGAGATAGCATTTAACTGTTGAAATTTAAACTCGCCGCACAGGCTAAAAAACATGTTGAGGCGGCAAAAATAGTAAATTGATAAAGCCTGAATAAAGGGAAAATATTACAAAAATGCCTACAAGAGGCTTAAAGTTATGTATAGTTAATTTCCCCAGTGGGGGCAAAAGACCATTACAAAATAAAAGAAAATCAAGCAGGACTGTTGTCTTCAGCTTGTTTCTCTCCTGCCGCCTCTTCATCATCCTTCTCCTCGGGAGTTTGGTTTGGAGCTGCCAGCATCATTAAAATTGGGAGGCGGAACCGCTTTAAAAACTTCATATTGTAGCTCAGGCGCCTCCTATTTACAACGCTTGGAATAATTAGAACTTTTAGCCACCACAAGGTCCACCATCTCCTCCCAGGAGGCGGCGTCCTCCTTGGCTGAAGTAAGATCCACATCGAGACCTTGGACCTTGCCCTCGGTTGAGGCTTTGAAGTCCTCTATCTCCTTTTGAGTGCGAGACAGGTCGCCATTCACCTTATCGAGTTCTAATTGTTTCTGGGCGAGTTGTTTTTTTATAAAAATCAACTTTACCCTACAACTTGTCCAATTTGATAGATTGGCAGTCAAATTGCATGGCTCGCAGAAATAGCTACAAAACGAGAAGCCAAGTGTTATTAACTACACTAAGAGAATAATTGAAAGATTACAAACTTAACACGCTTACATCAAAGGTTGTGGTTGCCATAGTCCTGGATGACTCGGCAACATGTTGCTTCTTCAGATGAACTAGCTCAGCCGGAAGAGGAAGGCCTTCATAGAAGGTGTTAACAAGGACTCTGAGGTGAGCTCTTCAGAAACACCGCCAAGGTCAAGAAAAGCATCCTTCAGCTTTGTAGTCAGAGAAACCGACTTAGAAACCGTATGAGAGAACGACTGCTCCTCAGGAGTGTGATTGTCTACACCCGCCTCACCAACCTTAAAAAAAAAAAGAAGAAAGAGGGTATTAACATGGCACATGAGAAGTGAAATTGTGGCTGAGAAAACATAGCAAGAAATACCTTTGTTTTTCCTTTGTTGCGTTTGCTGGTATCGCTGCCATCGTCAGAAGTTTTACGCTTCCTGTCGCGGCCACTAGGAGCTGACAAAATATCATTCAAAACCATGTCACTGGTTGTTTTACTGGTGTTCAGAGAAGTTTCTTCATTTTGCTGCTGAGCCGCGAATTTTGCGTTCACTTTATCTACTAATTTGTTGGCTCTAAGCATATTGCAACAAATAATTCAAAAATGATAAAGCGAGTTAGGAAACGGTACCTGGCTGATAAATTTCATTCACATAAGTGATTTTGCGAGTTTCAGCATCATAATGGATCAAATGTTTGTTATTCTTAAAAGCATTTAAGGCGGTTGACCATGTCCACATGCACTGTTGGAGTTGGTCAAATAACAAAACGGTTTGATGCGTCTCATGACGCGAATAAGTAAAGGAGGGCATGTTCCTCTTTGTGACAGTTTTCCATTTGGTGGGGAAGTGGGGGGAGCGTGGTTGGACTTTGATGAAAAAGAAAGTTTCTATCCAATTCTTGACCGACTGAACGCGGTTAGCAAATTGATAGAAATATCTTCGTCTCTCGGTGAAATGTACGTGATCCTCACCGTAATTAAGTTTGGTGGAGCCTAGGTGCTTGAAGAAGTTAGCATCAAAGATGTGGCCAAAATCTGTGCACAACTGAAAATGCCCGACTATATCTGTCCATGTGTTTGGATGAATTTGAGTCAGACAAGTTCCCCAATAGTTGAGCAAGTCGCATATCCCGACTGGAAGGGGATATTGGAAGCCTCTCCATAGTTGAATCTTATAGATGCTGAACCATTCGTCCGGAGCATTGTTGACTCTCTCATGAGACTCTGGTATTCGGAATTCACAATGTTGTAGCCAAGGAAATACCATGACTTCTGTTCTAATATCATGCTCATATGCTTTGGATATCATGTCCCACACTCGAGGTGTGCTTTTTCACTCTTTCTCCTCTCGTTCAATAACTTTCGGATCTTCATCCGGAAATTGGTCAGCATGAATGTTTCCAGGAATACTCCTATTCACGCAGTGTTTGAGGCGGTACCCGCAGAGTTTCAAGACTTCAATATACTCAGATTTTTCAGGCGGAGATTGTTGAGTATTAGTCCTCTTTCTGGAAGTAGTGGCTTTGCAAAGAGAGCAAAGACACTCGACCCTCTTTTTAACGTACTCATCACCGGCTGGAGTGCTAACCCTATTGTGATTAGAAAAAGAGTTAGGGTTTAGTACGGCTAACGGTTCTACGTATTCAACAGAGACCTCTTATAGAGATTCATCAGAAGAAGAGGAAGAAGATGAGTCTGTTATGTTAAAGTTGAGCCAGAAAGACATTCTACCGCCTAAAAAGTAAAAAAAAATGTTTTAATTACAGCCGTCTCGAGATCTGAAAGATCTAGCTACCTAGTTCCAGCTGGGAGGAGTACAGTTTCTACAAACCCTAAAAATTTGTGTAAAGAGGGTTTAAATGGATCAAATAAAGGAGATGTGAAATGTTCAATAAAGAAAAATTGACTTTTAATCTTCTACGAGTAGTTATGAACAAATTTTCAGAATTCAGGCATTTGAAGTTTAACAGTTGCAATAAGACAAGCATGACTGAACATCGACAATACCAATTATGAAATTGAAGCAAGGTGAGAAAGGATCTTTACCTTGAGTAGTGTGGAAGAGCACGATAGAGGTTTCAAAAAGTAAATGGACCAATGGTTTCTCGCCGGAAGAAAAACTCGTAAAGGTAATCGGAGTTCCGGAATCACAAAAGTGAAAAACGGTGAAATGAGAGAAGAGAGAGTTAAATAAGGAGAAAATCACCCCTCTGACACGGATTGACACGTGTTACGATATCAACCGTGGATGAAAGAATGAAAAGATAACTATTAAGATCAACGGTAGAGATTGAGGTGAACCAAGAGTTGTGGCTTCTTTAGGAAGGTTTGCATGAAACATTCCATTTTACTGTTTGTAATAATCAACTGGCTGAAGCGCTAAAGCATCTTCAATACTTGAGGGGGGACTTCTGATAGTATTATCAGCAAAATACTAATATTTGATTCTAGACGGTTAAAGAACCACCTCAACCTAGCTATGTATGGCATAGAAGGACATATATATTGGTCTTGATAGATGATGATGAGCCATGTAAGCACAATAACAAACTCGAGGCTCCATGATTTGTTGAGCCGGTATTACGAATAAAAAGGAAGTTAGCAGTTTGGGCAGCATAGATTCCTAATCCTTAAAGGATCTTATTTTCCTTGTCCGATAAGGAAAGGATGTTAATGAGTCCTATTGAGGAACAAATTTGTAACTAATCGGGATGCCTTGTAAGGATGAATCCTACTTGGGTTCAGACTTTCCAATTAGGGTTGATTTCAACGCCTATAAGTACTCCAAAGCCCTAAGTCCCAAGGTATGTGATTCTAAAATCCAAGTCGACATTCTGCTACTTTCACTCTCAAAACCCTTTACTGACTTAGGCATCGAAGAGTCCCTCCAAAGGGCACCCCCCGATCCTAACGCTTGTGTTTGCAGGTAGAAGATGAAGGCTGGAGTTGAAGAACTCGGTGATTTGACTTTACTTTTGGGAGACTAAATCATCAATAAGTCATATTTTTTCGAATTCTAAAAATATGAATATAATTAAAATTTGCATAAAAATTATAACTACTGTGAGTTCTAGATACATTTGAACTTAATACAAAATTATATGATTACGAGAAAAGTCTAAAAATATCATATAGATGAATTATTATTCATTTATCGGTAAATCAATATTATATTTATTAATCTATAAATAAATAATCTCGTCAAATTAATATATTTTTTTGTTCCCAAAGCTATAATATAGCTGTTAAGGAGTAAATGTTGGTTCAATTGCAACACTCAAGCAACCATAAGACAAGGAAATAACAATAAATCCAGAAAACATCATCCTCAAAATGTATAGAAGGGTGAATCACAATTTTCATATTTAATAAACGGAGACGGGAACATTATCGCTTGAACTGGCGACGAGAATGCTTGGATTCCGAGCAATCAGGCTTGGCGTCCATATCTATTTGGGTAAACAATTATAACCTCCTTAGGGTTTGACATAATAGACTACTACCTTCTTATATTTTTTTCAAAATAACAATAACTTCATCCAACTACTACCTCCTTCTATTAAAAATTTTCACTTTTCCATTCAAATAATTAACAAATGAACAAAATTACCCTTTCAACTTATTTGTCCATTTACTTGTATCACTACATTAACTATTTTCTAAAGTTACATAGAAAAATATTTTGTTAATTGTTAAGGGAGGAGTACATAATAATTGCAAAATTTTAAGACAACACAATAGAAAATTTAAAATTTTATTGAATACAAAATGAAAAACTATAAATCTATAATATATTCAATTTAGAAAATATTACTTTAATAACGTCACAAATAATGAGATAAATTTCACAAATTATTAGTTTATTGTGTTGTAGTTTAAAAAGAAAAAATAGTAGTTCACTTATATATTTGTGTTTTTATTCTTTTTTTTTTCTTAAAGTAAACTCGCCTCACTCTTTAAACCCGATATAAGATCAACCTTTTCTCTTTGTTTTCATACAACTTAATAAGTTGGAAATATTGTATGACATATCTCGTAAAAGTTTTAGCCTTGTAGTCTTCATTAAGAATTTTTTGTTGGAGAAATAAATTAATAAGAAAAGAGATATTTTTCTCACATAAGTGATATGCGTGATTTTTTAGAAAATTATTTTCCTCAACAATTAGTGAAAAATGTATTAATTCGTTTTAGGTCCCTTTTAATTCAACGCTTTTTTTATAAAAAAAAACAATTATTCAAGTGATAAATATCATAAAATAAAATAAAAAAAAAGAATAGAAAGAGCTAAATATATCTAAGAATTAGTTATTTGGATGGAAAAGTCAAGAATTTGAATGGAAGGGAGTAATGATTGGATGGAAGCAAAACACAAGGAGGTGTTAATATAATGAAAAAACACAAGGAGACAGTAGTCTATTATGTAAAACCTGAGGGAGGTTATAATTGTTTACCCTATTTGTTTCCATCTGCAATTCAATTCAATCAAAACTCTAAACCTTAACCACTCCCGAGTTCAATTTTCTTTTTCTTGCTTTAACCTTAACGTTGATCAACACAAAACAAAGCCAAGGGGTTCACCAAAGCAAAGGGGTTCACCAAAACAAAAGGGGTTAACCATTCCAATGATCATATTACAACACACACTTTTCATCATCTATAAATAGATGGAGAATGGAAAGGGAAATGTAATCCAAGTGGATTAATCATTAAGTGGAGTTGAAGCATTTGAGAGCATTGAGAGAAATACAATAGAGAGGAAGATCAAAAGGGGTTGAGCAAAATTAGCATCTCTAGTTTTGTCTTTTGATTACGTCTATTGGGAAGTTTCTTTCAGGGATATTCGGTTGGGTGTGAGGTTGTAAGTGTTTTGTAAACACGGGAACTTTCTCCTTGGAATAAAATCTACAGCAGACTCGGGAGACGTAGGAAAAATTGGCTGAACTCCGTTATCAAATATTGTGTTATTTATTTTTGCAATATATATCGCTCGACACTAATCTAGGAAGGGGAAATATTCTACACCGATTCGGACCGGGATTTCCCAGGATCCTAACAAACGGGTATCAAAGCCGAGGTTGTTTCTTAGTATGCTCTGTGGTTGCATCTTGGTCTGATCTTCCACGTCAAAAAAGAAAAATTTTGGCAGTCTAGATTGGAGTGGGAGCGATGGCTGTAGAGGAAGGAAAAGTTCAGATTGAAAAGTTCGACGGCTCGGACTTTGGCTTCTGGAAAATGCAGATTGAAGATTATTTGTATCAGAGGAACTTGCACCAACCACTATCAGAAAAACCGGAGAGCGTGATGGAAGAAAACTGGAAGCTTCTTGATAGACAAGATCTTGGAGTCATTTGGTTATCACTATCTCGGAATGTTTCTTTCAACATAGCTAAGGAGAAGACCATGTTGGGTCTTATGAAGGCCCTCTCTAATATGTATGAGAAGCCCTCGGTGGCTAACAAGGTCCACTTGATGAGGCGGCTGTTCAACTTGTGAATGGCGGAGGGGGCATCACTGGCCCTATAATTGAATGAACTCAACACGATCACAACTATGCTGAGTTCGGTGCAAATTGAATTCGACGATGAAGTTCATTCTTTGATTCTATTATCGTCTCTACCGGACAGCTGGAATACCACTTGTAGGTCCCATATGGTTAGTTTACACGTGTCAGAGGGGGTGAATGACTTTAGTGATTTAAATTAGTTTAACTGCTTAATTTAATTTACCTCGATTTTAGTCAGTAGAACAATGGTTTCACTGAGACAACACATGCGCTGATGACTAGTCAGTAAGCGAGATTGTACACACTGAGAGTTTACTTTAGTGAGCATGCTGATGAATTAATAAAAAACAATAAAGTAAAAAGTTTAAGAGAGAGAAAAATCTTCACTCAACGATTTATCCTGGTTCAGCAACCTGTGCCTACATCCAGTCCCCGGATACCCTCTCTGAGATTAAATCCACTAAGTGACTCCTTGTCGGTGGAGAAGCCTTCTTATAGAGTTATACCAGTTACAGAGTACCCTCCTCAGCAACCTGAACCCTTGAATTGTACCAGCTATAAAGTTCCTCCTCTGCAACTTAAACTCACACTCACAAAATGGATTTTACAGAGTTGTACCAGTTGCAAAGTACCCTTCTTAGCAACCTAAACTCTAACCCACTGAATGGATACCCTTTCCACTCATTCTACTCAGAATGAAAACAGAATAATCCTCACACCTAGCTATTACCACTATTTTCACTTCTGAATTGAAAAATCAGTTCTCTCAACAGACCCACGATTGAGCTTTTTTGAAAATTACTTTGAGCAGAGATTTCAACAGAGCTTCAGCTTAAGCAATATTTTGGATAGCTTTCTCTTCGAGTCTTCTTCCTTTTATAGAGAAATTCTGAATGTAGCCGTTGAATTTCTCTAATGGTTGGATTTGCTAATTTCTGATTACTAAGTTAGCCGTTTTGACACAGAGTTGCCTTTAATCCAAAATTAGCAGTTGATGAAACTTCTTCAGCAATCTGTTGATTTGAAATCGAGGAGATTAAGATTGCTGTCACAATTTGATTGGCTCTACATGGATTCTGATATTTTTCAGACTGCGTGCCGCGGTGTCAGACTGGTGTCTTTGTCCTTTTCTGAGTTTCTGCCATGCTTTGTCATTTTTCCCTTTTTTCCAAAATAGAGTAGCTGTTAATGAGACAAACTACTTTTGGGATTGACCAAAGCTTCCTCGATTTATGCTCCAAGTCATCAGCGCCATTGTCTATCAGTGAACTTCTCCAATTGCTTTATCGCGGGACTTCTTTCGCTGAACGACCTTTAAGCCAGAGCAAAATGACCTTCAGTGAGCTAGTACATCAGCGAACTTCAGGCATCAGCGAGATTGATCCAACAATCTCCCCCATTTTGCGATGGCAATCTTGAGGAGAATCTCAGCTCAGCAAAACTCCCCCAGAAGAGATGGCCTCAGGCTTCCAATATATCTCCCCCATAAGAGTTGCATCTTACTTATCTGCAAGAAATTAGTTTTTGCAAAAATAAAGCATATGGAGTTAAAAAGATTTTAACTCATTGATAGAAAAGTATTCATTCTCATTGATCAGAAAGATTGTTTATAAGTACATTGGATTACAATGAGAAATGAAAAAAATGAACTACAACTAGCTACTTCTTCTTTTTTGACTGCTGCTGTTGCTGGGATCTCTTCTCCTTCTCCCTCATTGCCTTCACAGAATAATCTTCTATTGTAACAGAGATGAATTGCTGAAAGCTCTCCACGGACTCCTGGAACAGTTGTAACTGTCCAGTGATAGTAGGATTAAGCTCATCCACAAGCTACTTAAGTCTTTTCTCTGTGATAAGATCTTGATCTTTCAGCTCATTCAATACCCGATGCAGAGACCGAGATTGCCAAATCAGTGTGGAGTGGAGTTGAGAGATGAATTGATTCAGCATCTGCAGAAGAGGAGTAATATGTCCTGTGAAGGCACTTGGTAGATGTTGTAGCTCAGCTTCAATCTCCTTGAAATACTTGTCATACATTTCAGTGCGCTGATCAAAACGATTAGTAGACTGCTTGATTGTTGTTTTATGTTGCATTGTAGTATCTACTCTGCTGGAGATAATTGACAGAGTAGTGGAGTAGTCTTTCGGCTGAGGAACTGTAACTTTCAAGTTAGCAAACTTATATTCAAGTGAGGAAACTGAAGTTTCTACCTTCTTTAGAGTATCAGCCTTAATCTCCTCGAACTTGGTGTTGATGTTGTTTTCATGTACTGATAGCTGCCTCATAGCATATTGCAGTTGATTAGCATTTCTGTTCTCCTGCCTGACATACCTTAGAATCTGGCAGAACTCATCTGAGTAATCCAGCTTTTCAATCAGCTCTTTCATGGTAGTCAGCAGAGCCTGATGCTCTTGATCTTCTTGCTCTTTGAGCTTCTTCTGTTCAATACCGGAGTGGTGGAACCGCCCTTCTTGTCTGTGAAGACTATCTTTAGTCATCACCAGCTCAGTTGTCGCTTCATCGAATGATGGTTTCAGCTCAGCAGCTACTCTCTTT